>RRZL01000042.1:221729-233440 GCA_006782975.1 Chlorella sp. Dachan
GCTGAGTGGTCGACTCTTGAAGGGGCCAAGCATTGCTGGTGCAGGGTGCACCAGCAATCCGCAGGGCACGCTGAATGCGCGCAGCCAGTGAGTGGCAGCCACCACTGCTGCCGCACCGGGGACCCGATCCGCTCAACGCCGGCCCTCCCCGCACCCGCGCCTGTGCAGTCCACTGACCAGGAGCTGCTCAACTTTGGGCGCGACTCGGATGACGAGATGGACAGCGAGGAGGAGGAGGAGGGCGAGGAGGAGGAGCGGGAGGTGGCCGGCGCAGGTGCAGCGGGGCAAGCAGGGCATTACAAATGTGGGGCTGCCTTCATGCTGCCGTGCACTACTACCGCATCCTGTGCGCTGCGCATGCATGCCTGCTGTGGTGCTGATGGGAGGAACCACGCTTCTGCTGGCTCATTCCACACTCATTCTGCCAATCCTGCAGGTGCCGGCGCGCCGCCCGTCGCCCAGCAGCAGCAGCGCAGCGGCGTCACGCTAGCCATGGTGGAGGGCTGGTGTGCAGCGGCTCGGGAGAAGGCCAGCATGGGCGCCGTGCGCAACATTATCAAGGTGGGCCAGCTTGGCTGGAGCCGCTGCTGGCAGCGGAGGGGTGGATGCAGCCTGCCGCTGTGTGCAGTGGCCCAGTTTTGCTGACTCCATCCATGCCCCCCAACCTGCGTCCTTCCCCGCTCGACCTGCAGGCCTACCGCGCCGCCTGCCACTACGGCGACAGCGAGGAGGAGGTGGAGGAGAGCATGCGCATTGCCAGCTCAGCCGTCTACAACAAGCTCATGCTCTTTGTGCTGGTGAGGCGGGGTGCCGCTGTTATTGTGCCGTGCGGGTTGGGCGGAGGCAGGTTGTGCACGGGCAAGCTTGGCGCTGATTTGCCTCTCGTCCCTGGTGCCTGCTCAGCACATTCAGACACAAGTGCGACCCTGCCTACACCATTGCTGCTGACGCCTCGCCCTCCCTGCTACTCCCCCCCCCACACCCCCCCACCACCGCAGCGCGAGATTGACGGCATCTTCCGCCGCATGCTGCTGGAGGGGGCCAGCGCCAAGCAGCAGGCGGCGCCGCTGACCGCCGCTGCGCTGGTCAAGCTGCCTCGGTGGCGCAAGGTGGACCCACTGGTCAAGAGCTACCTGGGCAACACGCTGCACCTGCTGGGTGAGGGGCCGCGAGCTGGCAGCGGTTTCAGGTGGAGCAGGTCCAGCCGGCTCATGCCTGCACTGCGGCGCCTGTTTGCTGCGCTGCACCACATCCGCACGTCGCTGCACGGCTCGGTTGCGTGCGCACCCGCACACATACGAGCGCACCTGCACGCATGCCCACCAAGCGCAAATTCTGGCTCCAGTCAAATCCACGCCGCCGCTCACACTTCTCTGGCGCGGCGCGGAGTCGTAGGCAGCCTAGAGCAAACAGCGAAGGCCTATACCTGGCAGCACTGCCCGCCCGCGCGGCGGTGGCAGATGCTCTGAGTTGTGGCCACGCACAGTCTGTCTCACCATACACCCCACACACGTTTGCATGCACATTTTGGCACGGTTGTGTTTGTGCATCACACGTGTTTATGCATCACACCCTCTGGACTGCAGCACAGTACACCTCACTCTCCCCTGCTCCGCCCTGCCCCCGCGCTCCTCCCCCTCCCCCGCCCCCCCCAGGCGCGCTGACGGACGGCGCGATGCTGACCTTCATCCTGCGCCGAGTGCGCGCCTCCACCGTGATGCTGGCCCCGTACGAGAAGCTGCAGCGCAAGCTGCTCAAGGCGGCGCTGGGGCTGTTTGGGTCGGCAGACAATGCGCCGCGCGTGCAGGTGCGCCGGGGTGGGCGGGCCAAGGCGGGGTGGGGCAGGGCGGGGTGCGATGGGGTGCGGCTGGGCCGCGCTGGCTGGCACGCCTGCACCGCTCCTTGCTCTGCTGCACCGCCTGTACACGCCTGCACCCCAGGCACGCTTCATCTCCACCCGCCCCTGGTGCTGACCTCCGCACTTTCTGCCATGCCCCTGCTCCCTTCAGGCAATCCTGCTGGTGCGCCAGATGGCACTGGAGCTGCCGCAGCCCGCGCTAGACAACTGCCTCAAGGTCGGGACAGGCGGCTCATGCGCTTGCTTGCTTCCCTGCCGTGGGTGTGAATGCTTCCTTTCCATCGTTGCCTGCACCGCGCCAAGCATGCCATGGCATCTCAGGACCACAGACACAGCAGCATCAACAGCCCACTACTCGCCGGCTCCGGCTCCCCCCTATGCCGGGCGCCGGCCTTCGTGAGGCTGAGAGCAGAGGGCAGGGCCCCCGCCGCGGCGCAGCGCCATGCTGCGCCGTGCGCTTGGCTGGGCGTGCCATACACTCCACCCACCCCGCCGCACCTCCACACGATTGCATGCTGTGCACGCACGCAGTCGCACACCAAGGTCCATCAGCAGCTTGCACCTACGCCACAACTGTGCTGTGCTCCTTCCTCGCCCTGCCAACCATGCCGCGCCTGCCCTCCCCTGCCTCCGTGTGCACCAGGGCGTCTACCGCGCCTTCTGCTCCAACGCCAAGTTTGTGAACGCGGCCAGCCTGCCCCAGATCAACTTCATGGGCGCGGCCGTGATTGAGATGTACGGCATCAACCCCAGTGAGTGCGGCTGTCCGTTGCAGCATCAGCGGGGAGCAGTGGTGGGGATCTGGGCGGCCCGGTTGCCGGTTGGGGCTGCCATGCCATGCTATGTTGCGCCGTACCCGCCATGCTTTCCCCTCACAGACGCCTTGTGCTCCGTCCGTAACCCCACCCCCACCCCGCAGCCGCCTCCTACCAGCACGCCTTTGGCTTCATCCGCCAGCTGGCGGTGCTGCTGCGCACCGCGCTGACCAGCAAGAGCAAGGAGGCGTTCCGGGAGGTCTACTGCTGGCAGGTGGGGAGGGGCGGGGGCCTGGGAGCGGGTGTTGCCTGGGGCGGCCGCTGGGAGGGGTTTGGATGCACTGCAGACTGTGGGCGCCTCTGCCTAACACCAGCCTCCAGCCGAACACAGCTTGCCAGCGTAGCCTTATCGGGCCCACCCATCACCGAAGCCCATCTTACCCCCTTGCCTCCCTGCCCCCCACCCCTCCCCCCTCAGACCATCAACTCCCTGGAGCTGTGGGCCAAGCTGCTGGCTGCCAAGGCGGACGAGCCGGAGCTGCGCCCCCTCATCTACCCCGTCTGCCAGGTGGGCAGCAGCGGTCGGCGGGTGGCAATCGGAGAGGCTGCAGGGGGGCAGCCCAGCGGCAGTGTGGGCTGCTGGCAGGGAGGGCACGGCATGCATGAGGGCGTGTGCCTGGGCCTCAACGAGCTCCGCACACCTGCTCCCACTCCCGCTGCCGCTGCAGCTGCTGCTGGGCGTGGCGCGCCTGGTGCCCGCCCCCGCCCACTTCCCGCTGCGCCTGCGCTGCGCGCGCGCGCTCAACCGGCTGGGGGAGGCCACGCGCACCTTCATCCCGGTGGCGCCCGTGCTGCTGGAGGTGCTGCAGGTGAGCCGTGCACAAGAGAGGGGGGGAGTGGCATTCAGCTGGTTTGCTGTGGGCCCCAATGGGACCTTGCCTCGGCAGGGACGCACTGGCGCAGCGCTTCCTGCAACCTGTTCCCTACAGCACAGCGCACTCACGCCAGCTTGCCCTTGACGCTGCTGCAGTGGGGCGACCTGCGGCGCGCGCCCAAGCCGGGCCCTGGCCAGCAGCCTGACGTGCTGCTCACGCTGCGTGCCAGCACCGGGGCCATGCGGTCGGCGCAGTACCAGGAGGAGATCATCAACCAGGTGGGTCGGCACCTTGCGCGGCTGGGGTCCTTTCAGCTGGCACCGTGATGCATGTCATTTGCCAGCTTGTTGCAGCGGGCGACAGCATTGCTTCCTGCGACTGCATCCTCCTTGCCGCATCCATCGATCCTTAATTGGCCCCCTCCCCTTTGCCGCCGCCCAAGCGCAGGTGATGGAGCTGCTGGCGGAGCACCTGGGCTGCTGGGGCTGCCACATCGCCTTCCCCGAGCTCGCCTTCCTCACCACCTCCCAGCTGCGCAAGTTCATGAAGACCTCGCCCGTGGACCGATTCAAGTGGGTGCCGCAGTTGGGGTGTGCCGTGCCCTGGCAGGGTGGCCTGGGTGCCCACTTGGGCAGCGATGCTTACCAGCAGGGCCCAGCAGCCCATCTGGCAACCGCTGGCTGCCCATGCATCCATACATCCACTTGGCCCCCTGATCCACCCCTGCTGCTGCGTGTGGTCCCCCTTGTGCCCGCTCCCTGCAGGAAGGCCGCCAAGGGGCTGGTTGAGGCTGTGGAGCGCAACACGGCGTGGGTGGGACGCCAGCGCGACCAGGTGGGCACCCGCTTGCGGCTGAGCTGCCTGGCGGGGGCGCAGCAGCTCACAGCCTGACCTTGCAGGGCTGTTGGGCTGCTGGCAAACTAAAATTTTGTGCCCAGCGATGCTGGCCTGCTCACCGCGCGTCACTCCACAACCCCGCCTCCCCTTCTGCGCCCACCGCGGTGCAGGTGGACTTCTCCCCCAAGGACTTGGCCCAGGTGGCCACCTTCCTGGGCAAGGAGGACGCGGCCAAGCAGGTGCGCAGCAGCAGCAGGGAGCACAAGCAGGGGGTGGAGGACCTGAGGGAGCAGGGTTGAGGGGCAAGCCAAGCGTGGTGTGGTGCGTCCATCCTTGCTGGTCCAGCCCTGTTACAAGGTCCGTGTTCGACTCCCTGCTCCCCTCCCTGCCGTGTGCCCGCAGGCGCCCATCCAGCAGTATGCGCGCAGCCTGCAGGAGCGGGCGCGGCAGCGGCTGCAGCTGCGGCTGGCCGACGAGATGCCGCTGGGGACGGGCGCATCCGACAGCGACGATGAGGCTGTGCCCGAGGGCAGCCTGCTGCCCTCCAAGCAGCGCAAGGCGGCGGCTGAGCAGGAGGCGGACGCCCCCGCAGCCAAGCGGCAGAAGCAGGAGAAGCAGCGGCGGCTGGCTGCTGCGGCGGCGGATAGCAGCGAGGAGGAGCAGGGCAGCAGCGACGAGGAGGGCGGCGGCGGCAGCGATGAGGACATCCAAGTGCGGCCATACCAGCTGTCGGACGATGAGGGCGATGAGGAGGGCGGCTATGCTGCGCCGCATTATGAGCCCAGCGACGACGATGAGGAGGAGGACGAGTCGGAGGAGGAGGCTGATGAGCGGCCCCGCAAGCAGCAGCAGCAGCAGCGGCAGCAGCAGCAGCAGCAGCAAGGCGGCCGAGGCGGGCGGGGAGGCGGCGGCGGCGGGAGGGGGCAAGGCCGTGGTGGCCGCGCTGGNGGGCTCGCCCGGTGGCCGCGGCGGCAGGGGCTCGCCTGGTGGTGGCCGTGGCCGCGGCAGGGGCCGCCGGTGACCCATTCCTGCCTTTCTCTGACCCTCTCTTGTAAATGACCAGTCTGTGAGATGCCCACAGTCACAAAGACCGGTGGGAGATGGGTTGGGGAACAGGCGCAGCATCATAGCGGGCGGGCGGCAGCTCACCCTTGACACAGGATCGGCCCACAGCGCATATGCTGTTTCCCCACGATGATCCCTCCAGGCTGTGCTCGATGCTGGTAGACGACGCGGGCAGGGCCGGGCCGGCCGGCGGGCCCGGCGTCAGCGGGCCTGTCCCCAGCCGGCCGGAGGCCCCGCCAACGACCGCCGCATGCGGCAACATACCGCTGCAGGCCGATCGGGCGTTCAGGAGGTGGGTGCGCCCAGCGCTTTGGGGCAAGGGCTGGGACGCCTCCTAAGCCCCCCAGCGCACATTGAACCACACCCAAGCGCTGCTGGGCGGTCGCCTGATACCCAGCACGACATCAACCTGCTTGCAAGGCCACCCTCCGCGCGGTCCCGCCGCCGTCCCCGTGGTGCAGAGCCGTCAACCGCTGGCATGCAGCCGCCGACTTGAGCGTGCAGGCAGCAGCGGGGGCACTCTTTGCAGTGGTTGGCACGCGGCTGCTGCTGGATGGGCAGCCTGCGATGGCGGCGCTTGCGTTCGTTTGTGCAGGTGGGCTTTCGTCCGGTGGGTGCGCATGCGCGCTCCACCTGTGATGCTCAGGTTTCATCGCACTCTGCGGCGCAGCCAGCTGCTCACATGGCTGCTGTGCCTGGAGGTGCAGCATGCGCACGCCACCTGTCCATCGGTTGCAGATGCTGCATGCCCCGGCACTGCCCACTGCCCCTGGCCGCAGCCCTGGCGACGGCAGCCACCTGGGCCATCACGTTCCACCACAAGCTGTGGACCCGGCACCGCGAGCTGCTGCTCTTCCTGTTGGCTGCCATCCATTTCACCGCTTACGCGGGGCCCATTGGTGAGAGCAGCCACCAATGTGCAGCTCCAGCTGTGAGACATGCGCCATGCACCATGCGCTGTCCCTCCCAAGCTGCCTGCTCTGGCGCCCTCCGTCTGTCCGCGGTACCTGCCGCGATGCCCTGTCGTCCCCTCCCTGCCTGCCGCAGCTGGCAGCCGCCTCCCACTGCTCAACTTCACTGCCCACCACCAATGGAGCAGCTTTAGACTCTTCGTCCAGATGTCGTATGCCAACAGCGCGCTGTGGCAGGTGCGCCACAGCAGCCGCACACCTGAATGACGGTGTGCTGACTGGCATGTTGTGGCGTGGCGTTTTGCGGCACCCCGCACAGTGCAAACCCCTCACAGCCCATACGTGCCTGCTTAAACACCCTCCCGCAGCTGGCCACCGTCCTGCTGTGCCGCGTGGTCTGGTCGCGCCTGGTGCCCATGCAGGTCACGCTGGCACTGCTAGTGGTGAGCGCGAGTCTGGACCAGACTCGCGCTGCGGGTCATGCTTGGATAGCGGCTCTCACAGCTGTGAGGCAACCACAAGCAGCCCGCACCCCTGAGTGCCCCCAAGTGCATCAGAGCCAAATCCCCCTGCGTCGCGGTCCTGCTTGCAGCTGCCCTTCAACGGCCAGTTGTGCCGTGGCACGCTGCGCAACCCCGGGACAGCCGACGTCATTTCCAAGCTGCATAGCGGGGCCACGCGGCTGATAGCCTACATCAACCCCCTGGTCCCGGCCGCAAGCAGCTTCAGTGCGCAACACACCGCACAGGTGGGTGTTTGTGGATGCACGTAGGTGTGTGTGCCTGCTGAGGACGTCGAGCCACCTAGTGCAGCGGCCATGCCGGGCCGCGCATGCACGCATCCTTGCCCTCTTCCCGTGCCCGGTTCCTGCGGCTGAACGTGCTGCTTGTTGCTGAGATGTCTCCGTCTGCAGGAGATGTGCTGCGCGGTCAACACGTTTTCGGTGGCGGTGCTGACCATCGTCGTGCCGCTGTACTTTGCTTACCACTCTGAGCGGCATGCGCGGCAGCTGTTCCTGCGCACCTGGCGACCACGAGAGGAGCCGTCAGCAGGGAGCAGCGGCAGCAGCAGCAGTAGCACCAGCCGAAGCCGCAGCAGGAGCAGCAGCGCGAGCGGCAGCGAGGATGAGCCTGCGGCAGGCGGTGGCACTACCTCAGCGGCTCTGGTGGTGCTGGGACGGCGGCGCCACCAGCGGCTGGTGCAGCGGTTGGAGGAGCTTCAGCGCGACCCAACCATGGCAGCGCAGCATGAGGAGGAGGCTGTGACGGAGCTGCTGCGCCAGCAGCGGCCACGCCCCGTGCACTGGGTGGTGGCAGAGATGCTGCTGTTTGTGCTGCTGGCCTGGCCCCTCAGCTGCCTGCTGGTGGAGGCAGCGGGCAGCTGGACGTGTGCTGCGGGCACGTAGCGTCTACATGCTGTTGCTGCTGCCTGCGCGCCCCTACCTTTCAACAAATAGAGTAATGAGCGGATGCGTTTGCCCACTCCATTGTACCCTTTGCGTGTGCGTGAGCTGTTGTGACCCTCAGTTTTTTTTCCATGACTGCCCTGTTGCCACCCACCTCTCTATCATCCGTCTTTACCATACGGACTTGGTGGGTCCAGCCAGCCTCCGCCGACTGCGTGCTTTATCATCTTAAGCAGCTTCACACTGACCTACCAACGAGCCACAGTCAAGCCAAAGCATTCTCACCATGTCTTATGCTTTCTTGCGCCCGCCAATCCTGTAACCGAATCCTGTTTGCCCGCTGCTGCTTGCACGCAAATCAAGGTTGGGCGCGCGTGGCATGGCGTGCACGGGGTGGCATGTTGGCGTGCCAGGCGGCGCAGCGGTGTTGTGCCCAAGGCATCATTGCCCGCACATACTTCATCTAACACGCTGCTGATGGTTGCCAGTGACACCCGTCCTTGTTACAAAGGCAGGCGTCATCAGAGAGCGGCCGGGCCCGCAGGAACTGTGGCGGCAGATGGGCAGGCGCCCGGCCATGATGCCGGTCGCACGCTGCCAACTGGGCGGAGGCAGACGGCGACGGAGTTGCCGCAGCGGCTGTGCTGCAATGTGTATGTCTGAGCAGACTATCAACTGTGTAAACATGCAAATGAATCTTGAAAATGCCAGCTTGCGGCGGCAAGGCCGCATGGGGTGGCGGGCGCGCCGAGCGGCAGCGGCAGCGGCAGCGGCAGCGGCAGCGGCAGCTGTTCACTTATAATATTTGCCAGTCGCGCACCCCCCTCGCCTTCGCTCGTTGCAGGCGGCGCCTGCAGTCCAAGGATTTGTGTAGCGGACAGTTGACCACTTCTTGCGTTCCCGCTCCTCGCGGGACCGGCTCCGCACGTAGCGAACTGGGCGGGCGACCGGCGTCCCGCTCCGCAGTCAGCTGCAGCCGCCGTCACCCGCCGCCGCCGCCGCCGCCGCCGCCGCCATCCCCCACCGTCCGCCGCCGCCGCCCCTCACTGCCGCCCATGGAGGAGGACCCCGCCCTGCTGCGCGCCTTCCGGGGCCACCGGGGCGGCGTGACCAGCGTAGCCTTTTCCGGCGGCGGTGCACGGCCTGGTGCAGCGGCAGCAGCGCCCGGCGAGCCCCGCCTCGTGACCGGCTCGCTGGACGGGACGGTGATGGTGTGGCATGCACAGCAGCACGTGCGGGCGTTCCGCTACATTGGCCACGGAGACGCAGTGAACGCGGTGGCATACGATGCCACCAACAACCTGGTGGCCTCAGCCTCCAGCGACAAGACGGTGAGCGGGTGCGGCCGTCGGCGCAGACAGCAGCCTCAACACCTTACGTGCAGCTGCGGTGGCTGTGCTTCTACAACGGAACGGCTGGTTTGCTTTCAGCCTGCACAGAATGCTCGCTGCAACCTGCCTCCAGGTGCGCCTGTGGCGGCCGACAGCAGAGGGCCGCTCCACTGTCCTCAAGGCGCATACCGCCGCTGTGCGCTGCTGCGCGTTTGCTCCCAACGGCCGCCTGCTGGCCACCGCCAGCGACGACAAGAGCGTCAAGGTGCGTGGGATGCTTGTGTGTGCTGCCTAGTGGGTGGAGACTGCTGTTTGAAGTGGGCTGGGTGATTGGGAGACCTCTGCCCTCCCTCGCCTGCAGGTGTGGTCGGTGCCGCAGCAGTCCTTCCTGTGCAGCCTGACGGGCCACACCAACTGGGTGCGGTCGTGTGGGCTGAGCCCCGATGCGCGGCTGGCGGTCAGTGGCGGCGACGACCACAGCGTGCGGTAAGCAGTGTTGCTGGGGCATTGGTCGAGCATGGCATCTGGTGCACGCGCTGCGTTTCTGTGAGCACGATTTCCCTGCCCATTCTCCTACAGGGTGTGGGATCTGGAGACGCGCGCCACCCTGCACCTGTTTGACGAGCCCGAGGGTTCGGTGCACGTGACCCGCTTCCACCCCGACGGTGAGACATGCTGATGGTCGCCGAGTGCTGCCAGGCCAAACCTGGCAAGGCCACCTGCGTGAGGAGAGCAGGAGTCACAGCATGACAACCTGGCACCCCTGCCTTGCTCACACCACACACTGTAGGCAGCTGCATCGCCACCGGCGCCTCGGACGGCACCATCAAGCTGTGGGACCTGCGGGCGGGGCGGATGGTGCAATACTACGAGGCGCACACGGGGGCCGTCACGGATCTGTGCTTCCACCCCAGCGGCAGCTTCCTGCTGTCCTCCTCCCTGGACGGCACGCTCAAGGTGGGCGGGCCGCTGCAGGGGCATTGACTTCACACCGCACACAAACAGTGTGCTCACACGTGCATGGTCAACACCAGCAAACGCAGATTTGGTTGTGTTCGTGCTCATATACCTCAACACACCCGCCCCTGCCGCCACACGCGCAGGTGCTGGACCTGGCAGAGGGCTCAGTGTTCTACACACTGCACGGCCATGAGGGCCCCGCCCTGGGCGTCGCCTTCTCTGCTGGCGGCGACCAGTTTGCATCTGCCGGGGCGGACAAGGCAGTGTTGGTATGGCAAACCAACTTTGACGCAGCGCTGGCCACAGCGGTGGAGGGCGTGGTGGCTCGCAACGGCGCGGATGCCGCTGGCGGCAAGGCTGCTACCCCTGCGAAGCAGCAGCCTGCGCCATGGCGCCCCAGCGGGCAGCGCAGCGGCAGGGCAGTGCCAGAGGCAGCCAAGGCACTGCCTGGCACCAGGCCCAAGACGGCCCCTGTGCAGCAGCCGGCGACAGAATGCGACAGCATTGCTGCGGTGCACCCCGCTGCCGGCCGCCAGCTGCAGGACGGCAGCCATGCCGCCTTTGAGTCAGCCTCGCTCAACACCGGGGGGCTGCCCAGCGGCGTGGCAGACGTGCTGCAGACGCTGGTCACCTCGCTGGATGCGCTGACGCAGGTGGGCAGGGAGGTTGCATTGGTGCAGCACACGCGTGCCCTGGGCGCAAACTGATTGCAATGAAAGCATTGTCGCATGCCACTCTGCTGCGTTTGCCTCTTTGCAGACGGTGGCAGCGATGGAGGAGCGGCTGACCATCCAGGAGGACCGGGGGCGGCGCATGGAGCTGGCGCTGGCACAGCTGCTTGCGGAGCGGCAGCAGATGCAGCAGCCGCAGGCACAGGCCGCGCAGCAGCCAGCTGCACAGCTGGATGTGCCAGCAGCTGCGGGCCCTGCTGGCGACGGCGCTGCTTGACGACCTTACATGGGGCGTTTGGGTACAAGGGGACAGATGTTAGCAATGCGGTCAAGGGATAACGGAGAAATGCAAGGCTATCATATGCTGGTGAGGAGAGCCGCCATGTCTGTATCAACTGCTAAGTCGCCCAGCTTGCCGCCCAGCAGCACTGTGCCGGCCGGCGCCTGCTCATGCAGCTCCAGTGCCGCCGCCATCATGCCGGCATGATCCACTCCCGGCGCTGCTGTGGAGGGAGCCTGCAGCTGCGCATGATCCTGCAGCAGCACATCGGCCCAGTAGCAGTGCTGCGAGGCTGGGAGTTCTTCATAGCTGCTGGCGGGCGCGACGTCTGGGCCGCTGTGCAGGATGTCGTCCCGCCGCTGCGCGTCCTCACGCGACAGCATGGCCGGGGACACCTGGGTGGCAGGCACGTGGGAGGGGTGTGGAGATTGGAGCACAAGTGTCGCGCAGCCGCAGCTAGGCGTCGGGCACGAGTGAGTTGTGAAAGTAGCCCAGCGAATGGCTGCAAGCCTGCCACCGCCTGGCAGTCCCCCATCACCCACTCCCTGCGCACCTCCATGGCCACAACCTGCCGCTTGAGCAGCGCTGCCCGCTGCTCGCGGTGCCGCTCCTCCCGCCGTGCTGCTGCCTCCGCCTTGCTGCCCAGCGGTGGCCCCATGCCTGGGGGTAGGCCCGGCCCACCCGGCGGCGGCGGACCAGGCCAGCCGCGTCCGCCGCGTAGCCGGCCCTCCATGCCTGGCGGCAGGGGCCCCAGCCCTGCCCC
>RRZL01000042.1:240763-253981 GCA_006782975.1 Chlorella sp. Dachan
GGGGGGGGGGGGGGGGGGCAGGTAGTGCCTGCACTGGCTGGTCACCATGGCCAACTTTGGCGCTGCCGTGCGCCTGGCTTGGGTGCAGTACGGGAAGCCAGTGTGTGCCGCCCAGCTCCGGGCAGCTGCTGCTGCATGGCCGAGGCCGAGTGAGCCTCCGCCACTCAGCCTTGGACATGACTCCCTGCTGCCGCCCTTTCTGTGTGCAGCCCCAGGGCCCCTGCCTGCGGCCGCTGACGGACCAAGAGACGCTGGAGCACCTGTGGGCTGGTAAGGAGCCGGTGGCAAAGCACTGGTGGGGGTTTGGTGCCTTCTTGCTGTCCAGTTGCAGCAATCTTGCAGCAACCTTGCAGCACAGCCGAGTCTGTGAGGCTTTCAATCGCAACTCTGCACGTGCTTCTCTCGAGCCCAACACCCCAGCCGACCTTCCCCGTCACCTACCGCAGGGCCCAAGGCCGTGTCGCGCCGCGTACTCAAGGGCTGCATCGCCACCCTGGCACCCGCTTCTGTGGCCGAGAGCTTTGCAGCGGCCAACGAGCTCAGCGAGCTGCAGGCGGCAGTGCAGGAGCACAACGGACAGCTGCTGGAGGGGCTGCGGGCCATGTGCGCCCTGGTGCTGCAGCCCGCAAAGGATGTGGAGGTGCGTGGATGGTCCATGGCTGGGCGGTGGGAGCGTGGGCAGGGCGGTAGTTGTGTTGTAATGCACACGCGTCAAGCAGTGGAGCAATGCCACGGACCCCAACATGTCGCCAGCGCTGGTTTGCCCTACCATTCCTCACAGGATGCACGGTCCAAGCTGCAGCACCTGTACCGCCAGCTGCGGGTGCTTGACCTGGAGACGCAGGCGGGGCTGACGGGTGCGTGCGGTTTGGGCAGGTGGCTGGCTGGGCGGACGATGCTGTGTGGAAGCGAGTTGGGAGGTGCAGTGTGGGCCGGTGGTTTAACCGAGTCGCAACTCACCAGAGTGAAGTGACCCGAGCGCTGACACGGTGCCACCGCTCCGCCCTCCCTGCAGCCGCAGCCGACCTGCTGCTGCTGTACGCCTCCACCCAGCGCTGGCTGACCTGCGGTGAGTGCTGAGCACCAGTGCACAGAGGTTCATAGTGTGCTTGCTTGCCCACCAACCCTGGTGCTGAATGCGCGAGCCAGAGGTTGTGGCCCAGCACCAACCCGTACTGCCCCCGCTCGCCTACTCTCCCTCGCAGAGCGTGGTTACCGCACCATTGTGTCGTCGCCGGTACCGCTCAACCTGGAGGACCTCACCCTGGACCGTGCCGCCGGTACCCACTCGGCCGATGCAGCGGCAGCCCTGCTGGCACGTGCGGACGCGCAGCGGGCCGGGGACGAGAATGGTGCGATTGAGGACGAAGAGGAGGAGGAGGGGACCGAGGTGGTGCAGGAGGAGGCGAGCGCGGGCGGCGGCAGCCGGGCGGGCAGCATGCAGGACGTGAGCGGCGCGGCGACCGCCGGCAGCGAGGCCGATGGCGGCGCGTTGGGTGAGCCTGGTGGGGGTTGGGTTTGCCGGGTTGTTGGCCTGTTGTTGGGTGGCAGACAGCTGTATCCATCTGCACTGCTGCTGTCACGCTGTTGCAGCTCTCAGCTCAGCTTGCCCGGCTGAACATTGCCCCAACAGGGCAGAGTTTGCCCCCTGCCGCATCTCCACCCCTCCAACCCCCACCCCTCCTCATCCCACCCCCCAATGCAGCCTCCGCGCTGCGCAAGGTGTACCGCCCGCTGTACGTGTGGGGCCAGCTGTCCAGCTGGTTCAAGCAGACGGTGAACGACCCCACAGCCTCACTCAGCGCGGAGCGGCGCGGCACGCTGGCCCTGCCTGACGTGGAAAGCGCGTTTGCGGGCGGCCGCGCGCGCTACTCGCCAAAGGTGCGGTTTCTGAGGCGGGGTGGCGCTTTGAGAGCCGCAGCGGTGCTTTGCATTAGGTGCCTGTTTGCGGGGGCGCATGTGCGGTGCTCGTCCAAGGTGCTCTCGCTTTTGCCCAGTCCACCCTTCCAAACTGCTTCACTGGCTCTTGCTGCAGGACCGTGCCGACTTGGCGGAGCAGCTAGAGCAGCGGCCCGACGCCATGTGGCGCACCGGCACCCTGTGGAGCTTCAAGAACGAGGCCAAGGCGAGTTGAAGGAGCGTGTCTGTGTGCTCAGGTGGTGGCAGGAGATGGAGGTTTGGACCGTCTCAGCTGTCGCCTCTCCTGAGGCATCTGGTAGGGCAAACCTTGCCATTCCGCAGGCTCCAACTGCCCTTCATTTTGCCTGCACGCCATCCATTGTGCCAGTTTACTGGCTGTGCCAAACTTCTTCCATGCTACCACTTCTTCCCAGATGTATGGCAGCCCCGCGCTGGACACCGCCTGGTGCGAGCTGACTCGGAGCGGCGAGAGCCCGCTGCCTGCGGTGGTGCAGGAGCTGCGCTCCGCAGTAGTGCCGCCCCGCATGCAGGTGGGCTTGGGCACACTGCACTTCAGGTTGGCTTGGAGTTGCGGGCCTCTGCAGCATTGCAGCAGTGGTTTCGAGACTGTGACGGCAGGGTTTGTTGTCAACACGCAGTCTGGCCTGCTCCTGCTGCAGATTGCAAACTCGGGCGGCAGCGCAGAGGGCGGCGGCATGGGTGGCAAGACCGCAAAGGCCGGCGTCAAGAAGAAGTGATCTGGGTGCGAGAAACGTCCATGAAACCTCCAGTTGACATGTTTGGATCGCTCCGCTGTAAGCTGGCCACCTTCGTTCGAAGCAGATGAGGGCAGCATGCTCAGTACCCACAGCGGGCGGCGGCAGTGGCGGCAGCGCCTGAGGGGGTTCAAGGCAGGTCGCATGCGCTGCATCGTGCATTCACGTTTCGGCTGGAAATCCGTTGAGCAACCTGCACCGCTCCACAGCCGGCTGCTTCTGGAGAGCGCCGCCCGACCAGCCCCTGCGCATCGCTTTGCTTCCCGGCTTTCGCTAACCCAAAGCCTGCATCGCCATACCAGCGGCTTTCACGACCCTCAGGGCACGCAGCTGGCAGTATGAGCGGTGAGCCTTGTGCGCCGTCAATGCGCCGCGTGCTGGAACCTCCTGTTGCCCGTGGCGCCCCGGTATGGCTCTTGAAGACACACTCTACGTGTTCACAACGCCGCAGGTCCTGCAGCAGCGGCGGCGGGCACGCCCGACCAGGCGGCGGCGGCGGCAGAGGCGGCGGCGCAGCAGGCGGTGGCGGCCCAGATGGCCGAGCAGCCTGCCAGCAGCGCTCCGGCACCAGCAGCTGACGAGGACGATGAGGACGATGAGCAGGAGACATGCGGCTTCTGCCGCTTCATGAAGGGCGGCGGCTGCCGCGATGCATTTGTGGTGAGCCTCGTGCTGGGCGGGGTGCGCTGGGTTGACGTGCGCCGTTGCTGTCCCAGCAGGCACCTCCGTGCAGCTGCAGCTGCTTTTCATGGGGCCGATGCCAAGCCGACGCGTGGTTGTGTGCGATCCGCAGGCGTGGAGCAAGTGTGTGGACCGGGAGCGCGACGCGGGCAGCGACTTTACAGAGGAGTGCCGCGAAAAGGTGCGGCTGCCTGGGCTGCTTGGAATGGCTCTGGACACTTGCACTTGTGCCATGTGGCTGCGGCGGCTCTGCCCTGACACTTGCACTTGTGTCACAGGCTGCAACGGTCCTGTCTCTGAAGCCGCCGTCAAGCGCAACACCGGCTAGCAAGTTGCAGAGGCAGGCAAGCAGGCATGTGACACCCACCGCGGCTCCTTCCTCGTCCTGTGTGTTTGCAGACGCTGGCGCTGCGGGAGTGCATGCTGAAGCACGAGGACTACTACAGGTGCGGGCTCGTTCCTGTTGATGCTGTTAACGCGCGCATGGCAGCACCAGCCCTTTGCATGCCGCGGATCCACCCCTGCTGCAAGTCACAGACCGAGTCCCCCACCAACCTTCTGCCCGCACCTGCAGGCCCATGCTTGAGGAGGAGGAGGAGATGATGCGGGAGCAGGAGGAGCTGGAAGCTGCGGAGAAGCAGCTGGGGGAGGTGGCGCTGGGCGAGCGGCAACCACAGCACGTGCAGCAGCAGCAGGAAGGCGCGGTGGCGGCGGCGGGTGCAGCGGAGGCAGCGCCCAAGCAGTGAGGATGGGCTTGCTTGGTATGCTCAGCGCACGTACCCTGTTGTTTCAGATTGACAATTCTTGAGCAGAACGATTCATGCATCTTTTGCATCCAATTCATGTAGTCGCAAGTCCAGTTTTGTGCTGCAGGCATGATAATTGAGCGCCATGCATCATTCAATGGGCTGTCATGGGGAGCGCAAATCCGATGGCAGGCTGGCCCGCAGCTGAGCCGCAGCAGCCCCTGCGCCGGCACTTGGTGTGGCTGAACCCAGCTGCAGCAGCTCCTCCCGGCTGTATGCCAACCGCTCGTCATGTTCCAGCAATTGGGCAGTCAACCTGCCGGCGGCGCTGCTCCTGCGTCGCCCTGCTGGCGACTCTGTGGCAGTGGTGCCGCTGCCGGGTCGAACGGGCCCCGCTGCTGCTATGCCTGTGCTGGCTGCCCTGCCGCCAGCTGGTGGCGGGACCGCCACAGGCGTCCTGTCCCTCAGCACCTCGCTCAGCTGGCCGCCCACTTGCTGGGCGGCAGCCGCAGCCGCCTGCAGCCCTGCCTCCGAGGCAAGCCAGCAGCCTTGCAGGGAGAGGCGGCGCAGCGTGGGGCAGCGTGGCAGCGCGCGCAGCAGGCCGGGGTCCGTGACGCTGCTGTCCACCAGGTGCAGTGCCTCCAGCTGCGGCAGTGGAGCGATGCTGAGGTTTTGATGCTGAGGTTTCGAGTGAAGGATGCTGAGGCTTTGAGCAGGGCTTGGCATGCATGCTGCAGGCCGGGCTGCGCGGAGCCTTCGATTGCAAGCGCACAAAGCGCGTTCGAGGCCCTTACAAAGAAGGCCACAACGCCCCAGCCTGCTTGCCTGCGGTAGCGTGCACAGCGCGCGCAGGCCCTTGTCTCCCACTGCCTTGCTGCCCAGCGAGAGCTCCTTGAGTCGAGGCAATGCGGCCGCCAGGTTGCGGCACCCACGGTCGTCCACAGCTGTCCCCAGCAGCAACAGGCTCGTCAGGTGCGCCAGCACCGGAACCGAGGCATGGCCTGCTGGCAGGGTGCGAGCAGTTGGACAATGCGACTCAATGCGTTGACGTCCAAAGCCGCTGGCAAGCAGTTGCCACTGGCGAAATGCATCCCGCCATTCACCTCCCCTGGCGCACCTTCAGGCAGGTTGCACGTCACTTTGCTCAAGGACAGGTCGAGCTGCTCAAGCGGCAGCTGCGCCAGCACCGGCCAGCTGCCATCCCCGGCCTGGGTATGGCTGCAGCAGGGCAGGCGGCAAAAGGGGGTATGGCATGATTCAAGCCGATGGGGGAGTGCGTACTGCACATCCCCTTGCAAGGGCAGCAGCCCAACATGTGGTGACCCCATCAGTCCTCCCAATCTGCCCACCTGAGGTTCAGCTCCTGGAGTGGCATGGCCAACAGCTGCGCCACGCCCCGGTCCCCCACGCGCGTGCCGGCCAGGGACAGCCAGCGGAGCGGCAGCAGCGCAAGGTCTGCCAGGTGGTCGCTGCACACTTGTGTGCCTGCGGGAGGGCTAGAAGAGGCATCGTGGTGGGTCCTGTTACTGCCACACAAACACAGGCCAGCCCAGGCAGGCGTTCATTCGAGGGTGAAATGATTGCGTCACCAACCGCCAGCAACCGCTGCACCCACCCGCCAGATTGAGCCAGGTCAGAGCTGTTGCCGCTGACAGCATAGACAGCTCCTCGCTGAAGCCGCTCGAGTGCAGGTCCAGGCGGCGCAGGCTGCCCGCTGCGCCCGCCACCAGCTGCTGCAGCAGGCGGTCGCCATTGGGCGGCAGCAGGGACATGCTGGCCAGCTCCAGCTCTTCTAGTTGTGGCAGCGTACACCTGCGCAGGAGGCAGGCGCACATCCCTAAGCCCACAAAGCACATGCAGCGCGCTGGCATGCTAAGTTTGGATGGCGGGGCAGCAGGCCCATGCCTCGCCAGCCGCTCCCAGTGCAGCGCACCCGATTTGCAGCCAAACCGCCTCCTGGGGTGAATCATCTGCTGCGCCCAGCGCGCAGTGCACCATGCTGAGCTGGTGCAGCGTGGTCAGCGCAGGCGGCGCATGCACCTGCAGGCAAAGGTTGGCTCATCGGTCGGCAAGTGCCCACCAGCAGGGGGCGTTCAGGCTGCCCATGTAAAACAGCTGCACTGCAGCAACACCTGCACATGTCTTCTCACTACCAGCCATCAACCTAATAAGGAGCGTCAAAGCGGTGCTCGCACCTGTGTGAAGCTGACGTCGAGCGAGGTGAGGCTGGCCAGCGCCTCCAGTGCCCCCATGCCGTCGTCCCCCACTGCCGTGGAAGCCAGGCGCAGGCGGCGCAGCTGCGGCAGCCGCGACAGCGCTGTGCAGCAGGAATCATCCACAGGGAGGTCTGCCAGTTCCAGCGCCGTCAGGCGGGTGAGCCCCGGCACAATGGACGCCACAGCCGCTGGGCCCAGGCCCGTGGAGGACAGGTTGAGTTCCACAAGCTGCGTCAGCTGCACCAGGGCGGCTGCCGCGCCGTCCCCCAGCCCCGAGCAGCCCTGCAGGTCGAGTACTTGGAGCTGGGGGCCCAGCGGCGCCAGCTGCTGCAGCGCCGTGTCCCTCAGCTTGGTGCAGCGCTGCAGGCGCAGCTCGTGCAGGGCAGTGAAGGTGCCCAGCGCTGCCAGCCAGGCGGGGCTGATGGCTGAGCCGGTCAAGTGCACGCGGGTGGCCGAGTGGCGGAACAGCTCCAGCTGCGGCGGCGAGATGCGGCGCTGCTCAACCAGCGCCTGCAGCAGCTCGTTTGCAGCCTCCTCCGGCAGGCACTGCGCAGGGGCGCGAGGGGGGTGTGTGCGGCGCTGTTGGGGTGAGTGTGATGTGGCAGTGGATCGAGGGTGTTGGGGCTTGGACAACCGTAATCCACTTACTGCTAGCTGCCGCCGCTGCACCCGCCAGTACTCATCATCAATGGCGGCCTGCAAAGCACGCGGTGAAGGGCAGCCGGCAGGTGGTGGCGGCGGCGGCAGGTGGCGGCGGTGGCGGCGACGGCGGCGCAGTGCATGCATCTGCGGTTTCGGTGTTGATCACAGCTGTTTTTGCGGCATCGACAGCAGCGGTGTCACCCATCAAGCATGTCCCAGCGCCACCCACCTGGAGGGAAAGCTGCAGCAGCGAGGGAAAGGCGGTTTGCGTGTCCGACGATACCGATCGCATGCTAGTATGATGCACAGTCGCTGCAATAACCGCGGAAGGCAGCAGAGGCTCTCGGAGCGAAATTGCGTGCGGCATGGGCGCATGCAGGCCTGCTTCTCGCCAATCGCACTGTGCTTCGATCAAGCACCGCAGTGTTATTGATCTGTGCTAGCACCCCCGCCCGCCAGGCTCGCGACTCTCGATTGCAACTTGCTCGCAGCCGCCCCAGGCGCTGCTCGGACTGCCTAGAAAGCTAGAGTGGAGGTCAGAAACCGCCAACACAGCGCCACACAGCTGCCCGTTGCACCTGGAGCAGTATCGGCGGCAGCGGTTGTGGTGGCGGCGGCGGCGGCTGCGAGTGACGCTGGCCGGCCCGCCCGCACGCCTGAGTGGCAGCTGACACTGCACCAGTACAGTAGTGCAGGAACTCTCATCAGCAGTAGAGCAGCAGCGGTGGTCTGAGGTGGGCGAGGCATGCTGCTGCCGCCGCTCCTGCATCGCGTCACCTGGTCATGCTGAAGTTGCATTGCGTCGGCCCTCTGTACAACCATGCGTGCTCCTCCCACCTCCTGCCGCAGCGGCTGGAAGCCGGTCCCTGGCAGCAGCGGCACGAGATGAAGTTCAAGGCCACGCTGTCTGACCGCGGCCTGCGGGTGCTGGAGAGGGCCTTCCTGCCCACCCTGGAGAAGCTGGGCAAGCGGTGCCAGGTGGGGGCGGCTCCCTTCGGGCGGGAGGGCGCTCGTGCCAAGAAGGCGCCGCCATGCTGTTCACTTCCACGCTGTTGCCACTCCCATGCAAGTAAAGGTGTGCTCTTGTAAGGCGAGCTGTCGTGCCACCCACCTGCTCCCCGGTTCTGCAGCTGCTGCTGTCCCCCGAGGACGTGCACCTCATCCAGGGGGTCACCGACACAGACGGCCTCCAGGTCACCGCCCGCCTCGCCAACGTACGTGGTGCTGGGCTGGCCGGGCTGGGACATGAGAGCATGTGGGAGGGCGGCTGGCCAACTGGCAATACGGGGGAGGTAGTGCTGCTTGTTGGGGGACAGCAAGTGGGTGGGCATGCGTAGCTGCATCAATGCTGGGCATTGCGACATGTTGCCTCTCACCCGCTCACTCTCCCATACGCGCCCCAAGCAGGCGGTGCTGTTTGAGGAGGAGGGGTTCAAGTGCCAGAGCCGCTACAACAACCAGATTGCCTTCAGTGTGGACATTGCGCTGCTGCTCAAGGTGCGAGGATGAGGAAGATGTTCACATGACCACGAGGCACAGTACGGGCCATGGTATGCATCCGCCATGCAGCGGCCACGCAGTTGAAGGTTGGCAGCACTGCCCATGGAGCCCGGCCTTGCGGGGCATCTATACCTGACCGCCGCCCGCCCGCCTGCTGCCTGCCAGGTGCTAAAATCGGCGGTGGCGCACGACGCCGACAAGCTGGAGCTCAAGCTGGCAATGCGCAGCCTGCCCTGCGCCACAGGCAAGCCCAGGCTGAGCGGCTATCATGCAGTGATGCAGCGGTGTGCGTTCGAGTTTGGGTCGACTCAGAGTGGTCTTACTGCAGCTGCAGGCCCTGGGTTTGAAGCCCACTGCAACACGCCCATGCCCAGCCCAGCCTTGCTCCTAACCTGGCCCGCCTTCCACCCTGCAGCGGACGCGGCGCCGCAGCAGCGGCCCACGCTGGCGTTTTCATGGAGGGGGCACAACGTGACCATGGTGCAGGAGCTGCCCATCAGGTGGGGCGATGGGCTAGGCTCGTGGCAATGCGCCAAGTGGCAGACCTTGCAACCAGCAACGCCGATGGCACTAGTGAGCAGAAGGGCCCAGAGAGCTGCGAACAAATCCTGCCTGACGCCTCCCTCTCCTCCACCTCCCCTCCTCCCCTCTCCTCTGCCACTGCCCGCAGCCAGCCCTTCACGCAGCGGGACGTGGACGAGCTGTGCCGCCAGAAGGACATCACCAGCCTCAGCCCCTTCTACCTGGACCTTCAGGACGAGGTGCTGCGCGTACAGGTGGGCTCAACCAGTCGGAGAGAAAGAGGGTGTCATGGCACTCCCAAGGTTGGCGGCCTGGCCCATCAATGCACATATGCTCATCACCCCTCCCGCACTCACCCGTCTTGCCCCTGTTCCGCCACCTGTGCACCACAGGCGCTAACCGACAAGCTCAAGGGCATGTCCAGCGAGCTGCTGTTTGCCACCACACGGCACGGAGACCTGCACCTCCAAGTGCACACCACCGGTGCGCGGGCAGCAGCAGCAACCAGATGACTTCCCCCAGCCGGTTGCTCCCACCACACAGCAGGCTTTTTTGTTCGTCCGTTCCGATGCCACTTAAACCAAGCCCTGTCTTTGCCTGTGACAGGTGTGGAGTTTGGCAGCGAGGTGCGCGGCCTGTCGGTGCTGCCGGCCTCGCAAGCGGAGGGGCTGCAGCCGCTGCAGTGAGTTGGGATGCGGGAGGCGGCGCCTGCCACCTGTTTGATGAAGGGGGGCCATGCCAAGGTTGGCCGGCGCGCACCTTGGTTGGCTGCTCACCTCGGCTCACCTTGGCTGCCATTTGAGCACCGGTCTGCCCTATGCCATGCTTCCATTATACTCTCTCGGCCAATCCGTTTTGCCTGTCGCTGTTGCTGCTCCTGCCTGCCTGCCTGCTGCAGGGCTGACACACCGGAAGAGCGGCTGGAGGAGGCGCGCGAAGCTGGGGAGTCGGCACAGGTGGGCTTTGTTTTAGCTGGCCTCCCTGCGCTGCCGATGGCGGTTGCTGCTGTGTCAACTCGTACTATCCCATGCATGGGCAGGTGGTTGACACGCAATCAAGCTTGTGATCAGCACCGGAAACCGCTGCCCCCTCATCATTGCTGCAGGTGGTGCTGCTGCAGAAGCACCTGGCGCGGGCGCTGCACAGCAGCCAGCTAACACAGGTGAGAGGAGGAAGCGGGGTCTTTGGCGTTGCCTGCTGATGAGGACCGCTTGCTGCTGCACAAAGGGTGCAGCCATGAGCTCGTTTTCTGGCACCAGGTAGTCGAGGCCGTGTTCCCACCTTCCTGCCCTCATTCCTGAAACTGCAGCCGGCGCAGCTGCTGTGTGGCATCGCTGAGCGCGGCGCCCACGTGCACTTCATGTTTGTGTACAGAGACCCCTTGAGGTGGGTTGCGCTGGCAGGCAAGGGTGCATGCTCGTGCCTACGGTGTGCACGCAGAGCAGCACTAGTGTGTGATACACCCACCAACAGCCCAACTGGTCCATTAGCGGCGCCCCAATATGCGCTCTTCCAAGATTTACCTGCTCTCCTTGCACAGCGACGGCGGCTACGACGACAACGTGTCCCTCTCGTTCAAGCTGCCGGTGCGGGAGGACGCGGGGGCGCTGTACGGCGACGGGCTGTAGCCCAAAGTGTGAACTGCGAGCCGACATCGATTTGATGGGAGCTGTGAGCGTGACGGGACGGGACTGCGCCACCTGGATGGCGCGATGGAGCGACGGCGACCCCCGAGGGCGCGGCCCACCCCCTTGACTGACTTGCCACAATAACCTGGCTGCGGCACACTTGTATGGGGTCTGCACAATGTGCGTCTGCCCAGAAGCAACAGCTGGCACCGGTCAACCCAAATCAAGGACACCTGGGCAGGCGGGGCGGCAGCTGGGCTGGGATCCTCGAGGCCTGGGCGATCTGACCAGCGTGTATTTAATTTGTTTCGATTGCTTGAAGCAAACACACTGTTTCCTGGGCTCGCTGGCGGCCTCAAGGGTCACCAGCTGGCAAAAGGGCCGAGCTGCCCCGCGGCCCGGTCACACACTCTCCGGGGCGAGGCTGGATCAGCTTTAGTTGTGTTCAATTCAGCGCCATGACTCCCCGGCCGCTCAGCTTGGCGGCCCTGCTGGTCTCCAGCTGCCTCGGGGCGCTCATCTGGGGAGCTTCCCAGGCGGCGGGCCACGGAATGCTGTCTGAGCCTGCAGCCCGGAATGTGTTGGCGAACAGCGATTACTGTCCGCAGTGCCTCTCAGCTGGAGGTGAGCGCCCGGGCTCCGGATGGATGGGGCGGGCGGCGGCGGCGGCGGCGAGCGGGCACACACGCAGAACCAGCTTCCTTTGAACTGGCCTGTGATGCAGCTCTCCACATTTCCACCTGCTCCCACAACCGCGCAGGCCCGGCAGTGGTGGGCGGCGGGGCCACATGGCCCGCAGGCCGGCACGGCATCTGCGGCGACCCTGCCGCCGGTCCGCTGCGCCACGAAGTCGGGGGGAGCTTGTACACCGGACGTGTGGCGGCCTGGTGGACCGAGGGCTCCGTGGTCAACCTGACTGTCACAATCACCGCCTTCCACCGGGGGCGCTTCACCTTCCGCATCTGCCGTATCCAGGGCACGGGTGGGTTGGGGGACGGGTGGGGTGACGGGGTAGGGTGAGTGGGGACTAGGGTTTGGGTGGATGGGGACTGCTGGTGCCAGCATGCAGTCTGCAGCCCCTACCCCCACCCCACCCCACCCCATGCGCGCTGCCCCCCACACGTCGCTCCCTCCTGCGCAGACGCCGCCAGCGAGAAGGCGCAGCTGACTGAGGCCTGCCTGGACCAGCACGTGCTGCGCCAGGCAGCTGTGCCTGGCGCCCAGGCTCCCGGCGACCCATACTATCACCTGGGGCAAACTGGGAACGCATTCACCTACCGCATGCCTTACCAGCTGCCACAGGCAAGTGGTGCCGGAGTGGCTGTTCAGGCAGCACGATAGGCAGTGTGGCTGGTCCTGCCCACCCCTGCCAGTGTGCCAACTGCTGTTGGCACTCGCCTCCTCACCGTCCGAAGTTCCTTGGCATGCCCCGCAGGGCCTGACCTGCGACGGGCAGACCGCCAAGTGTGTGCTGCAGTGGCACTACCTTACGGGTGAGTGGAGGGCGAACAGGCTCCCGCAGCCACTTGAAATGCCTTGACGTGAAGAGCCTTCAATCGAGCTGGGAGCAGCAAGGGGAAGGGCAGTGCGCTGCGCGGCACAGCGGGCAGCAGCATCGCCGCAGGTGCCGCCTGACCACCGCCCCTCCCCCTAGCTGTCCTGTTCCCAGGCAACAGCTGCGACCCGCCCGGCGAGCCCGCACAGTGGGCCAGCCCCCAGCTGGGCGTCTGCGGCGCTGGAGGCGCGTACCCCGAGGTGAGCAGTCGCTGTGCAGCTCGTGCGTCTTGCTGCAGGCCGACAACAAGTTCGAGCTCATGAAGTTCCAACTGAATTCGCGTGCCCCTGCCATGGCTTGCAGGAGTTTTGGAACTGTGCCGACATCCGCATCCTGCCAGAGGGTGCACGTGTGCCCTCGCCGTCCCCCTCGCCCTCGCCGTCGCCTGTTGTGCCGGTTGCTCCACCGGTGCTGGATCCCAACCCCAGCAGCCCCGCCCCGTCTGGAAACGCCACCCTGACCGACCCCTGCCGCTCCGGCAATGCCACGTGCTACTGCGCGTGGCAGTCGCGGGACGGCATGTTTGCAGACGCCGAAGCGGGCTGCGCGGTGAGCGCTCATGCCTCCTTGCTGTTGTCCTTGCACAGGACAGCTCGGCCCGCCTGCTGTCGCTGTGGCGGCTTGCTCATGCATGTGCCGCATCCATTTGCAGGCGTATTACCACTGCATCGGGCTGGCGTCCTACTACCGCTCCTGCCCTCCGGGGCTGGTCTTTAATGACCAGACGCTCTACTGTGATTGGTAAGCATGAAAAAATTGCACGTGCACTTGCTTACTGGCTGGGGTTGGGAGGCTCGGCAGCATGTAGGCTCCAGTGCTGGTTGGGCATTTTGCAGACTCACTGGAAAGCCAGAAACCGCACCGCGCTGCTCCTGAAACACGCCCATGACCCACCCTTGTGCAGGCCTGCCAACGTGCGCTGCACCAAGGTACCGGCTGCCTCCCCGCCTCCCTCGACAGCCAGCTCCCCGCCCCCTCGGGCCTCGCCCCCGCCACCGTCCCCTCACCCCTTGTCGCCCCCGCCTTCCCCTCGCCCCTCGCCCCCGCCTTCCC
>RRZL01000042.1:254049-270942 GCA_006782975.1 Chlorella sp. Dachan
CGCCCCCACCCAGCCCCCTGTCGGCCGGCCCGCTGCCCGCCGCCCAGTTCTGCGCTGCGCGCGCCCCCGCCACCGGCTTCTTCCGTGACCCCACTGACGCAACCTGCCGCGGCTACTACCGCTGCGAGGGCGCCGCTGGTTCCTGGTACTTCACTTGCCGGCTCGGGCTGGCGTTTAACGAGGCAAGTGTGGGTTGAGCAGGCATGGGGCAGGTGCTGTTTTGATGGGCATGATTGGAGCAGCTGTTGACAGCTGGATGGGCGGAGCATGCAGATGATCAATCCAACGCTGAGCAAACCAACCTCTCAACCTGCAGGCGATCCGCGCCTGCGACTGGCCGGCGAATGTGCCAGGCTGCGGCGCTGTGGCTGCCAGGACCGTCGCCGGCCGGCGCATGCAAGCGGTGTGAGGAGTGACACGGCGTGACGGAAGTAGCGGCGCTCCCGCACTTACTTCAGAAGAGCAGATAGTGTGAGGCACTGCTCGGGCAGCTTGATAGATCAAGCCAGCGATGCTGCTGGCACCAGCTGCCTGTTCTTTTCAACATCTTCTGGTGGATGTGTGCGGGCCCGTGCCGGTCCCATCAGAGCGTCCTTGTCGCTGCCGAGCAGGCAGCCTGCCATGAACACACTTGAACAATGCATAAATTTGTAATGCTTAGAACCTTCCTCTATACATAAATGGAGTGGAGGTTTGACACAGAGCTCTGTGTGCGACGGGCGGTCGGGTGCGTGGGCACCAGCGGCGGCAGTTCTGATGGGCTTGCCGTCCCCCGGCTCACGAAAACCGCGAACCCATTTCGGCTACCAGTTCACAAGCGCGATTGCATTGCAGGAGGGCTCTGCTGCTGGCTCTGCTGCCACTCAGAACCCCGGTAAAGGCCGCACGTCGCCGGCAGATCAGACCCCCGTGCGGCCTTTGATGGCATCCTGATTGTCTCCGCGATGCTTTAGAGCATGGGGAAGTCGCTGCCACTGCTGTGGGCGGCGGTGCCCGCGCTAGCGGCCTGGTGGCTGCTCGTCAGGAGACGATGGCGCAGACAGGATGACCAGCACGACACACAAGAGGCGTCGACAGGGTCCGCTGCCGCTGCGGCCACGGCCACCGCTGCCGCCGCCGCCACCGCGCACCCGCACGCAGCCGTCATCAAGCATCTGTCGCGACAGCCGCCGCAGCTGCAGCTGCCGCCGCGGCCTGAGCAGCCGGGGCCGCTGGGTGACAGCAAGAGCGAGTATGTGTGGGTGGCGCGGCCCTCGCACCTGGCTGCGGCGGCAGCCGAGCTGTTTGAGCAGGACCGCATCGCGCTGTGAGTTGTGCTTGCTGCGGTTTGCTGCAACAGGAAGCAGGCCTGTAACTGTACACCTTGCCTGCTGCAGGTGGTGGTTGTGGCTGTGTTGACCCTGTGTTCGGTCGTTTGCCATGCCCCCTCCAAGCCATCCCACTGCGCGCAGGGACGTGGAACACCACAATGTGCACAGCTACGGCGGCATGACGTGCCTGCTGCAGCTGAGCACAGGTACGCACCAGGGGCTGTGGGCCCCTCCGCAAGGGATGCAGCAGGCAGTGTCACGCACGCCTCCCCTGCTTTCACAGCACGATGCCGGTCCCCAGCGGCTGTCCAGCCGCCTGTTTGCTGCCGGCACGGACGGGCCTGCTGCAAGCTGTGCCGCAGGCGCCAAGGACTTCCTGGTCGACTGCCTGGCGCTCAAGGCGGAGATGCAGCTGCTGGACCCGGTGCTGTCCAACCCTCGCATAATGAAGGTGGGCTGGCTGGCTGGCTGAGCAGCTGGCTGCCGACACGTGGCAGCACACCTCGAGTGCTGCGCTGACGTGCTGGTGACCACGCTGCTGGGTCGCTGGGCTGCGCTGCCCATGCGCCGTTGCTGGGCGGCGCTGTCGATGCATGCATAATATTGGCTGCCCAGGTGGTGCTTCCGTTTGTGCCCCTCCTCCGGCCGCAGGTGGTGCACGGCGGCGGCAACGATTCGCTGTGGCTGCAACGCGATTTTGGGCTGTTCCTAGTGAACGTGTTTGACACTGAGAAGGCGTGCCAGGTGGGCATAGCATCCAAGGCGGCAATGCCATGGGGCCAGCCTGAAAGGCCAGCTAGGGCATGCAGCCTTGGAAGATGTGAAAATGAGTTTTCACATCGCCGCTGCAGACCCCCTGCCCGTGCATTCCCCCCTGCCGCATACCTTGACCTCAAACACTTGCATGCAACCCAACCAGGTGCTGGGCTTCGGCCAGCGCTCGCTGGGCTACCTGCTGCAGCGCTACTGCGGCATCCAGGCCGACAAGAGCCTGGGGCAGCGGGCCGACTGGCGCCAGCGGTGCGGCCGAGTATGAGAGGCTCGCTAGCAGACATATGCATGTCCAGCTTCATTGGGTTTGTGATCCTGCCTCTCTTTTGGGGGGGCCACTGAGCAGGTGAGGGTTCCTCCCTGCTGTCCCGCCCTCACCTGCACACCGTCTCACTGCCCGCCCGCAGGCCGCTGCCGCCCGAGCTGGTGCAGTACGCGCGGCGGGACGTGCGTCACCTGCTCTACATCGCCGACTGCTTGGGCCAGGAGCTGCTGGCGCCGCCGCAGCACAAGGCCAAGCACGAAGAGGAGCAGCAGCTGGCGGCAGAGGCGGCGGCAACCGAGGCGCCCGACCTTGCAGCAGCGGCAGCGGCAGCAGCGGGCGTGGCACCTGCATCACCCAGAGCAGCGGCAGGTGGACGGGCGCTGGCGGATCTTTCAGCAGCAGCGGGGCCCTCTGGCAGCAGTGCGGAAGGGGCCAGCAGCAGCGCAGTGGAGCAGCAGGCGGAGCAGGTACAGCCCAGCAGGCAGCCCAGGGGCGGTGAGGTGGTTGAGCTGGCTGAACCGCCGGCGGGCCCGCCACCCTCCATCGTGCAGCCGACTCCCGAGGCTGAACAGGCGCTGGTGGCAGCCATGGCAGTGCCCCTCAGCCAGCTGGAGCGGACGGTGTTCCGCTCGCAGGCGCTGACGCTGACGCTGCACCAGCCCACGCCCCCTGCGGCGGCAGTGGCGGCAGCTGCCACCGGCCTGGTGCGGCGCCACGTGGCGGCAGTGCTGGAGCGGCACGCGCGGCTGACGCCCGCCCAAGTGCACCATTTGGAGGCAGTGGCCGACTGCGTGCATGTGCTGGCCAGCTGGCGCGATGCAGCGGCTCGCCAGGCAGACGAAGGTCTGCAGTGCCTGCTGCCTGATGCTGAGCTGCTGCGGCTGGCAGAGGCGGCGGCCGGCAGCGTGGCGCCTGAAGCCAGCAACCTGCGCGGCAAGGCGCAGCGCATCAGCGAGCGCCAGCTGCTGGAGCTGCTGCCACCTGTTGTGGCTCAGGGGCCTGCAGCACCCGCGGGGGAAGTCAGTGCGGCCGCGGGGCAAGGGCAGGCAGGGCAGGGGCAGGCAGGTGCGGCAGGCATGGCTGCAAGTGCAGAGGAAGCTGCCAATGGCTCTCACCTAGCGGTGGCGGCCAGCAGCGGGGCAGCAGCAGCTGGGGGTGGCGCAGCAAACGGTGCAGCGGACACGCCCGGCAGCTGCGGCTGCTGGCCAGCCATGCTGCAGCGAGATGCCGTGAAGGTGGCGGCAGCGCTTTCAGAGGCGGCAGCCGGCCAGCGACCGTGGGTCAGCCAGGAAGTGCAAGAGCTCTTGCGAGAGGCGGCAGGCGGTGGCACGAGCGCCCTGGGCAAGCAGAACGGCGGCGGCGGCAGCAACAAGATGGCGCGGAGGCGCGATCCTGTTGCCTTCCGCCAACGCCAGGCAGCCAAGTTTGCGGCCAAGGGCACGGTGGGTGGAGGGCGGGGCGGGACGGGGGCCTTTGAATGGGGAGCATGCTGCCGGAAGACAGCACCCCCTCTTGGTGATCCCCTTGCTTGCTGTCCGTTGCCGCAAGCTTTCTGTAATGCAAGCGATACTGGTGTGCCCACACGTGCAGGTGTACGAAAACTGCCAGATGTGGTCCAAGGATGGCGAGCTGCTGTGCCACACGGGTGAGCCTGCTGGCTGGTGGTTGGTGGCGGGTGCTCATGCCCATGACATGGCAGGCGGGCAAGCGAGGGTCGCGCGGCCTGCAGCCTGTCAATGAACACTCTAGAGTGCACAGGCGCACACCCTGTTCACGCCACAGCTGTAGTGTTTTTGTGACACACCCACTTTAGCGCTTTTGCCGCGCAGACCGGAAGAAGCTGGAGTGGTACCTGAAGAAGGGGCTGGCGGAGAAGGTGGGGCTGCAGGCAGTGCTGTGCGTGGAAGGGGGGAGGGGCTGAGTGGGCTGGGACAGAAGGCTGGTGGTCACTGCTGCAAGGCCCTCCTCTCTTCCTGGTTACCCCGTCCATCATGGCCCACTGCGCCTGCTGCTCACTCTGCCGCCCGTCCCGTTTGTGCGCCCAGGTGTCGGACAACCCGCTGAGTGTGCGCCTCACCTTCCAGCACCAGACCGGGGACCAGCTGGCGGGCACCAGCGGTGAGCACCCCTGGCGGGACAGCGACATGGCGGTCTGTTGTGCAGCGCTCGTGGCGTGTGGTTGTGTGCCTGCCACCGCCCATGCGGTTGATGGACCCTGGCTGCCCATCCCACTCCCTGCAGAGTTCTACACAGGCGAGACGCAGCCCAGCAGTGGGATGCTGCGCATGCCGCGCCCTGCGCAGCGTACTGCTATTGGGGGCAAACGGGTAGCATCGCAGCTGGCTGTGCATGCGTGCCGCCGTGCGTTGCCCTGGCGCGCTCACCCAACTCCCCACCCGCCGCCGCCACCTGCTCTGTTGCGCAGTGAAAAAGTCCAACCAGTGCGTAGCCTGCGGGGAGCTGGGCCACTACCTGCGGTACCGGGTGGTGCCCAGCTGCTACCGCCGCGCCATGCCGGTGCGACTGAAGAGCCACCGCAGGTGCGCACACTGCTGCCGCACGTGCTGTGGCACAATTGTGTGTGTATGGCAGGCAGGGTGCCTTCTGCCCACAACAGCTTGCCTCGGTATTTGCCGCATGCTGGATGTGTCTTCTGTCCACCGCCCGCCATGCTTGCCCCCGCCCCGCCCCACGCAGCCACGACATTGTGCTGCTGTGCGTGTCGTGCCACGAGCTGGCGCATGCGGTGGGTGGGTGCCAGGTGGCCTGGCATGCCTCTGCTTGGCGCCCCCTGTGCTGGGCATGCATCATGCCAGTCTTCACCCTGCTCTGCCCTCCACACTGGTCCCTTTGTCTGTTCCCCTTCCATGGCACCTACAGGCGGCAGACAAGGTGAAGCGCCAGCTCTCCCAAGAGCTGGGGGTGCCGCTGCTGCCGCCGCTGCCCATCAAGAGCGCGCAGCAGCAGGGCGGCGAGGCAGCAGCAGAGGGAGCAGCGGTGGCAGGCGGCGCGGATGCCCTCGCACCTGACCTGCACCCCTACAACGTGCGCAAGAGTGCGCTGGCCTACCAGCGCCACGCAGCCACGATGCCTGAGAAGAAGCGGCGGTGAGCTCGAGGCGGGGTGTGGCGACCGGGATGAGTGTGCACCTGGTGCACACACTGCGTGCGCGCATTGGACAGCTGCCTAGCATTGGCTGCCAACTCAATGTCCCCCTGCTGTGTGCGCCCCATGCAGGCGCATCGAGCTGCAGATCCGGCAGTTCCTGGCCGTGCAGGCAGGCGTGGGTGTGCCGCCTCCCGCGCAGCCAGCGCCGCCGCTGCAGCAGCGGGAGGAGCCGGCAGCAGCAGCTGGGGAGCAGTCGGCAGCAGCGGCAGGAGCCGAGGGAGGGCTCACAGACTCCGAGCTGTACCGCGGCCTGCTGGCTGGGCTGGGCAAAAAGACTCGCAAGCGGCAACTCAAGCGCTGGGTGCAGCAGGGCAAGCAGCTGCCCCCAGAGCTGGCCGCGGAGGCACCGGGGGGCGGCGCCAACAGCGGCGCCAACAGCGCGGACGCGGAAGCTACAGAGGGAGGGGCCAACGGGGAGGGCGCCTCTGATGCTGAGGAGGAGAGAGAGGCGGAGGAGGAGGAGGACAGCCAGGAGCGCCCACCTGATGCCGCCTCCACCACCCCCCATGGCAGCAGCTCAGCAGCAGGGGCAGAGCCGGCCAGTGCAGCAGGCGTGGGCCCTGCAGACCTCAGGAACACCGGCCACCTGTGGCACGGCAACGAGGTGCGGTGCCATGGCTCTTGGCGGGAAGGCCGTCGAATGCATGCACGCCAAGCCCAGCTGCTGGTTCCGGCTGGCGCCCAGCAGCAGCTGGACTGCTTGCATGCTGCTGAACGCCTGACCTGTGGCACCGTTTGCTGCCTGCTTGGCTGTGCGCCGCAGGTGGTGCGCAGGTTGGAGGCGCAGGGCGGCGAAGACGCGCTGCTGGAGCTGTGCCGCCGCTTCCGGGAGTGCTTCATCGAGGCGCTGCAGCCGCAGGCGCGTGGGTGGTTGGGCGCCGGCCTTGCAATCAGTAGATGGCTGCGACTGTGCAGGCGTGTACATCTGGGCATGTCTGCATCAGCTACCACCTTCTGCTTGGTTGGCCCGGCACGTGACCCCAACAGCCACCCCATGCCTGCCCTTGCGCGCAGTACCTGCCGCCGGGCTGGAGCACGCAACACTTCGGGCGGAGAGCGTTTGGCGAGCATTCCATCTACAGCCAGCCGGGAGCCAACTGAGGGCCCAGCTCCCCATCAATGCATGTCAGGATGTACTCAGCATCAATGTGCAGCGCAAGCAGAGTCTAGCAGCAAAAGTGTAACAAGAAAACATGGCGCGGTGCAGGGACATGGTGAGCGGAAGTGATTGCAGAAGTCAGTCAGTCAAAACAGCGCAAAGCAGCGGAAATTAGCCGGCGCCGCCAGGTGCTGCCGCTCCTGCTGCTGCCGGCCCCACCGCATCCAGCTCCTGCCAGTAGCGCTGCACCACTGCCCGAGCTCGGGAGCGCAGGCCCAGCTTCATGGCGGACACCTCGGAGTGCACATCCTCCACAAACTGCGGGAGGGCGGGGGCAGGTGCATGCACACGGCTTGCGTACGCGCGCGGGCATTGCGCACATGTTCATGATGGCATGCTCAACTTAAACTTGCAGCGGCTGATGGCCCAGCATGACAACCCCTGCTGCAGGCAGGGCCCCCACCTGGCAGATGAAGTCTAGCAGCCCCTCCCGGCTGTACCGCTCCAGGTGGCGGTGCGTCAGCAGCAGCGTGAGGTCGTAGCCAGGCAGCGGCACCCGCCGCACAATCTCCAGCTGGTCGGCGCTGCGGCGTGACGGTGGGGGGATGGCGGGTGGGCGATGCGTGGGAGTGACGCGCGGGTCACGGGCGTGGGTCATGGGTGGCAACAGCAAGGCTGAAAACCAGCCGATTTAGGATGGGCAGGCGGTGGGGCTGGAGGACACACCCGCACGCTCCGAACCATGGGCCAGCCCAGACAGCAAGGCGCAGCAACCTGTGTGCCGCTCACCGGTGCATCATGAAGCGCAGGAAGGTGCGCAGAAGGTACTCCTCCAGCGCATCCGCTGCCTTGAACTTGAGGGACACGCGGGTGCTGTTCACCGACTGCTCTATGAGAGCGTGCTCCTGCACAGCAGCATGGCACAAGGTGGGTTCATGGGTCGGCATCTGCCGGCTGCGCCGAGGTCAGGGGGCACGGCTGCCAGTTGCAGTCTGCACCGCTGTCCTGGACCGGAACCACTGACAGGCCAAAGTATGCCTGGGCACAAACAGGACTCGCATGAGCTGAGAGCCGCTGCCCAGTTGCCCACCTGCGGCGAGCGCGCCACAGTGACGGGCGGCAGCACCAGCAGGGAGCCCGGCTCAGCCACCTCGATCACGGGCTTGGAATGCCGCTCCACCATCTCGCTCGGGAAATTGTGCAGGCAGAGCGCTGGGCGCAGCGCGGCCCGCAGCTCGTCCAGGTAAGCCTGCAGGCCCGCCGCCATGGCCGGCGCTGCTCGGGAACAGCGGTCGGTTGGCGGCGGCAGGTGGGGGCAATCAGGCGCAGCGGCGACGCTCCCGCTGTCGACGGAGACTCCTCCAGCTACCTCAAAGTCCGATATGGGCTGGGCGAGAGAGGTGGCGCGCGCCGAGTTCAAAGCGCCTTCTGGTCGCGCTCCTGTCACGTCAATGACCGCATGATCATGCGCAGCAGCAGCGCGGGAAGTGATCAATGTCGCCTCGTGGTTCAGCCATGCCTCACTGCCGCCAGCAGGGCGACTCATGCCGCGCCGCCACCGCCTGCCCTCCGCTCTCTTGGTCTTACAGCAGCCTACCACAGCTGCAAGCATTGGTCGGAGTCGTACAGTCGAATGCAGCTGCTTCTGACCCTCAGCTGACCATGGGCTGCACCGCCACGCCCACCGCCTCATCCTCCAGCGTGATGGCCGCGTTGCTGACCTTGTCCACCCAGCCGTCCAGCCGCGCCCGCAGCACCTCAATCTGCAGGGAGGGAGGACAGCGGAGGCATGTAGAGGGGTTGAGAGTTGGAGGGGAGGGGGGCTCCACAGCGGTGCAAGGACGGCTGGCAGCAAAGGGAAGAGGGTATGCCGTCTGGCCCCCCTGGCACGAGTGCACACGCTGGTCTCATCTTCGCATGGGTGCCCCCGCCCTAGCCCTCGCTGCGCACCTGGGGCAGGGTGAGGATGCGCGGCTGCACCCACGACACCTGTACGCTGCCGTCCACCTGGTCAATCACGCCCTCAATGAGGTGCAGCGCCAGCGTCTGGGGCACGGGGCGAGGAGGCGGAGGGATGGGAGGCGATGGGCCGGTGGGCAGATGCAGTGGCGCCGCTTGTGCTTGCACCCAGCAACTCGCCAGTGTGTGACATGTTCCAGACCGGACCAACGGACACGACCTGCCCTCAGAAACGAACGTACTCCCCACCTGGCAACCACCCCTCACACACCCCTCCCCACCTTCATGAGCAGGAACTCCACCCCGTCCAGCGGCAGCTTGGTGCGCTCCGCAATGGTGGACAGCGCAATGGTGCGCTGGTCGGGTGGCAGGGTGGAGATGAGCTCCTGGGGGGCGTGGGGGCAGTGGGGAAACCAGCATGAGCATGGGTGAGAACACCGCCCGCGCATGCAGCGGGGGGCAGGATGCAATGGAGTGTAGAGAGCACAAAAGTAAGGATACACCTTGCCCATACCAGTGCCAAGCACAGCCTGTCATGCCACCAGCCCGTCTGCTCAAAAGCAAGCTCCTGGCCCACCACCCCAGCCCCACCATGAGGCACAGGATGGTGATCTTCTCGCGCAGCCGCCGCTCGTGCGCCACCAGCGCCGGCTGCGCGTTCAGCATGGCCGAGTGCTTGGTGCACAGCTCGTCGTAGCGGTGGATGTCGCCTACAAGTCGGCAGCGGGGGCGGCAGGGCACACAGTTGCTGCACGCTTGCTGGGTAGGCACAGCCAAGCAACTGCTGCCCTCCCAGCCCTAATGGCATGCTCCCACTCTCCAAGCGGCAGCGCCTGCGCGTCCCTCTCCTTGCCAACAGCACCCCACTGCCGGTGTCCTGCCCCACAACCTCACCCGAGTTGAAGCACTCGAGCATGTCGTGCAGCCAGCCGTAACCGCCCTCCTTCAGTGCATTGATCTGCAGTGGCGCCGGGGCAGCACAGAGGCGTGCGGGTGAATGGAGGGGCATCGAGGACGAAGCACATACTCCTCTAGCAGGCCGCATGGCAGGTGTGTACTGAACCCAACCATCGGCGTGGCTTGCATCAGGCCCTGGCGCGGCAGCCACCCAGTCCCCAGCCCGCCAGCGGCTCACGATGGGGTGCAGCAGCAGCTCTCCAAAGTTGTACACGTCGTCGCCCAGCATTGCAGCCAGGGAGATGTCCACAGCCAGCGCCTGAAGAGAGAGGCGGAGAAGGTGGCAGCTTGGAGGCATGCTTGGTGGGAGGGACGGAGGGAGAGCGGGAGGGGACATGGCAACAGGCAGAGCCGCAGGCATGGAGCAACCTAGCATGCCCAGCCAGATGAGCATGCAATCCCAGCCAGTCACCTGGCGGAAGTCCTGGGGCAGCGTGTCCTGGGACACAAACGCGAGGTGCATGAGCGTGGCCCTGCAGTGGGGATTGGCGCACCAGGCGGGAAGGCTGGGAACACATGGACGGCACAAGTGCAGCAGGCCTGCCTCCATCAAGATGCACCAAGATGAACCAGTTGACATCATGTCCCAACCACAGTGCGGCCAGCCCACATGCCTGCCTGCCCACCTGTAGTACGGCGCGTACTCCTTCTGCTGCTTGTAATACAGGGAGGCGGCGTAGTACACGCTGGCGCTGACCTGGGGGTCCACCTGCGGCGGCGGGCGGGCGAGGCAGGCATGGCGATGATGGGCCGGCGGTTGGGCAACCTGCAGCACTAAACAGCCAGCATGCAAGCACCCGCAACGTGAGCGCGCTAGGCTGCATCGGCCCAACCCTGCCATGACCGCCCTGCAACGACCGGCGATCCGCAGTGCCCGCCCCCCTCACGTCGGTCAGGCCCTCCAGCTCCTCCCGCCCATCCTCAACCATGCGCTTGCACTCCGGCAGGCGGCCCTGCGGGGCATGTTGGTTTGCGGGCGGGTGGGTCCAGCATCAGCACAGCATCAGCAGCAGCATCAGCTGGAGATGATGATGGCTGCTGCTGCCAGCTCCTCTGGCATGGCATGGCATGCCGGATGCACAGGGAGGGCTGCACTGCGCTGCGTTGCAAACGCGGCTGGCAGCCCGTGTTACACGACAACAGCCTGCAGTCGGCTCATCCGCCCACACCCCAGAAGCCCGTAGCCTGCCCATCCACCCCACACCCGCAACGCCCACCCACCTGCACCAGGGCGTACTGCGCCAGCTGCATGCGCAGGTACAGGATGGGCTGCTCCGTGTCGCGCTGCTTGGAGGCCTCCAGGTTGGAGATCACGTCCCGGATGAAGGCCGAACCCTCCTGCGGTGAGTAACAGAGAAACAACGGTGAGCGGCGTCTGCATGGCAACAGCAGCCCAATGGCGGCGGGCACCATGGGCTGCAACGGCGGTTGGCAGCGGTTGGCGGGCCCTGTGGCATGGTTTGGGGGCACGTTGGGCTGCCATGTTGTTGAAGGTGGAGTGCAACGAGGTTGCATAGTCAACTGCCCCCTGCACACTCATGGCCTGCTGCAGGCCAGGACACAAGCTGCAGGCGCTCATCGTCCACAGGGCAGACGTGGCAGCATGCGGGCGCACCTCTGGGCTGCCCATCTGCTTGCCCACCGCCACCGCAAAGAAGGCGAGCTTGAGCAGGTTGATCTTGTGTGCAAAGCCCGCCACAAAGTTCTGGTACAGCTGCACCAGGAAGCCGCCCTGCGAGAGAGCAACGACAGGTGAGAGTGCACAGGTCAGGCTGGACAAGCAAAGGGTGGAACAGCAGCGCGCAGCGGAATCGACAAAGCAAGCAGGCGTGGCGCACCGTGCGTCATGCCAGGCCCTGCCGACCGCGCACCTGCTGGAACTCGGGCGTGTCCAGGTAGCTCTCCAGCTTGACGGTGAGCTGATGCCACAGCTTCTTGTGGTACAGCTCCCCCAGCTCGGCGAGCGCCGCCGCCAGCTGCGGCCGCTCGGCGGCGGCCCCCTGAATCCAGGCCTCGTAGCGGTCCGCCATGCTGCCTGGCTGCCCCGGTTACACGCTGCTGCGACGATGCCGGCCGTCCCGGGGCCGCTAGGGCGCTACAGCGAGCGGGAAGAGGGCGCGGTCGCGGCTGCGCCTGCCTGTCGGGTTGCCGATGCGGTGGGGCAGGCCCCAAACGATCCGCAAGCCGTCAGTGATAGGCGGGCGCTCGAGCGGTCGCGCGAGTGGCAGCTCTCGCTTTGACGAGGCTCGACGGGGCTGATCGCGGTGTTCAATGACGATCCAGTGCGCGATCGGGGCGATCAAACGCCCTCTCCCCCTGCAAGGCCGCCTCCAGGGCGTGCATGGGTTGCGCATGGAGGGTTTGACGCGTGAAACCGCCATTGTTCCCTGTAGATTGCGGGCTGTTGAACTGCCTTAACACAGTGCATGCTGCAAGCCGCCCTGCGGCTGATGCTGGCGTGTGTCCGCAGCCCCCTGCTCGCCAGCGCTGGCCAGCGACCCTCAGGGCGCCGTCTGAGCATGACAGTAACGGCCACAAATCGTAGAGACGGCCAGCCGCCCTACTCGTTGTCCGTGGTGATTAGCGGCAGCGCTGCCGCCGCTGCCCTGCCAGCCGCCGGCGCAGGCGGCGCCTGCTGGCACCCATCCTTCCTCCTCAGCTTCTCAGCTCACCTCTGCAATGCCTCATGCAGGCAGTGGTGGGCGGCGGCGCAGCGGGCCTGGCAGCCGCCCTGGAGCTGCGTCGGGCCGGCCACTGCCCCGTGGTGTACGAGCAGAGCGGCAGCATTGGAGGCGTGTGGAATTACAGCGAGGAGGTGGAGGACGACCCTCTGGGCAGGGGCAGCCGCCATGTGCACGGTGAGGGGACATGTGGCGCTGCGCAGCGTGAGGCAGTCGCCATCATGCAGTTGCAGACTTCATCTCTTCGAGCGCTGGATGGGAGCAATGAGGACTGCCGTGCGCTTCTGCTTGCGGAGCGCTTGCATCAGAGTTGCAGCCGTGTTTCAGTCGGTGCTGCACTGCCGCCTGCCCTTGGTTTTGGCTGCCGCAGGCAGCATGTATGCGCAGCTGCGCACCAACCTGCCCCGCGAGGTCATGGGCTTCCAGGCATTCCCATTCGACACGGCCTGGCGCGGCAGCAAGGACCCGCGCCAGTTCTGCGAGCATGCCGAGGTGCGGCTGCTTCAGATTGCAGGCGCGGCCATGCAAGCCAGGGCATGTTATTAGGGCACATGCTATACGGGCAGCAGGGCAAACGGGTCCATGCCATGGTGCACAGTGCCTCCACCTGCTTGGCCACTCCTCGCTCCAACCCCACCCTTCACGCCAACTGTCGCAGGTCCAACGCTACCTGGAAGCCTTTGCAGCGGAGTTCCAGCTGCTGCAGCACGTGCGCTTTCGCACGGTTGTGCAGCGGCTAGCGCCCGTGGATGCGGCAGACGCAGCAGCCAACGGCGGCAGCAGCAGCAGCAGCAGCAGCAGCAGCAGCAGCAGCAGCTCTGCCCCACCAGACTGGCTGCGGTGGCAAGTCACGACCCAGCCGGCAGCAGACGGCCAGGCGGCGGCCAGCAGCAGCAGCACCAGCGAGCTCTTTGATGCGGTAGTGGTGTGCAATGGGCACTACTCCCGCCCTCGGCTGCCGCAGCTGCCGGGCCAGGATGCGTTCCCCGGCCTGCAGATGCACAGCCACAACTACCGGCGGCCAGATGGGTTTGCGGGGCAGACAGTGCTGCTGGTTGGCGCTTCCAGCAGCGGAGTGGACATTGCAGAAGAGCTGGCAGCGGCTGGAGCCAAGCAGTGAGTGGAAGGGGCGTGGCTGGGGTTGAGATGTGCCTGCTGTTGACAGGCTCGCAGCAACATGGCTTGCCTCTGCCTTCCATCCGGGCGCAGCGCATCTGCTGCCGTCGGTTTGCATCACACCAGGTCCTGTGCCCCACTGTAGGGTGATCCTGTGTGCCCGGGTGTGGGAGAACCCCCTGACGGGCGAGGTGGTGGATGCCGGCAGCCGCACCCTGGCCTCCGCCAGCCCAACCGCAGCAGCGGCAGCGGCAGCAGCGGCGGCAGCAGGCACGAGCGCCGGCGGCGTGCCAGCAGGGGCTGTTGCGGCGTTGCCTGCCGGCATTCGCAAGGCGACAAACCTAGCGGAGCTGCATGCCGATGGTTCGGTGTCACTGGAGGACGGCACCCGTATCCCTGAAATCGACTGTGTGATGTACTGCACAGGTGAGCAAGGCTTGAGAGGGCTTCGCGGCGCTTTGCCTTGCGCGCCTGCCTGCTTGGGCACGGCCTTTCACGTCAGGTCATACCTGTTGGGCGGCCAGCGTGTCCAACCCCAAAGCATGCTTTGCTGGCCCCTCTGTCTGCCACATCCCACAGGCTATCACTACTCCTTCCCATTCCTGGAGGACCGGTTCGTCACTATTGAGGACAACCGCGTGGGGCCGCTGTACCAGCACGTCTTCCCGCCAGCGGCAGCACCCACGCTGTCGTTCGTGGGCCTGCCGTGGAAGGTCAGCTGGGCTAGAGGAGTTGAACTCGCAGCGCATGTGGGCGGGGGAAAGGGCAGTAGCCGCAGGGGAAGGTTGAGATCAACCTGCACTGCCATGCAGCACACGGTGCTGTGGGCACGCACCTGGTTGCGCAGCACTAGACCTATGCTGCAGCCAACCAGCCCTGTGCCCCGACTCCCGCTGCCGCAGGTCGTGCCTTTTCCGCAATTCGAGCTGCAGGTGAGCTGTTCATGCCTTTAGCAGCTTGCAGTTGGGGTGGATTGCAACTGCCATCATGCTGGCCAGCATGGCCCACACCCCTCCCTTCCCGCCCGCTGTCGCAGAGCCGCTGGATCGCGCAGGTGCTGGCTGGCAGGGCGCAGCTGCCGGCGCGGGAGGAGATGGAGGCACATACTGCCGCATTCTACGCTTCACTGCAAGCCGCCGGCGTGCCCACGCGCTACACACACCGCATGAGCGGCGCTCTGCAGTGGCAGTACGACCGCTGGCTGGCGCAGCAGTGCGGCGACGCCGCGCTGCCCGGGTTTGCATGGCGCGAGGCGATGTACAACGCCTGCGGCATGTCTCGCAAGCTGCATGGTGCGGGCTATCGAGACGCGCGCCTGCCGGCGGCCGCCGAGGCGGAGGCGGAGGCGCGTGAAGAGGCGGCACAGCTGCGACAGCAGCGGGCGGCGGCAGCGGCGGCAGCGCACTGAGCATATCGTATTGCGACCTTGCAAACCGTTTGCAGGCTGTATTTACAAGAGCTTGTTGCGCTTGAGATGACGGAAAACTGTGCTGACTGCAAAATTAATGCAGAAGAGCATCAGTGCTCCTAGCGGCAGTGCATCATGAAATGCTGTGGGCATGTGGGAGCTTTTGTGCACCACTCGAGTGTTCAGGGTACCTGGCGCGCGCCGCAGACATGAGCAGACAGGGGGGTGCCTACACGGAGCCGGGGGCGTGCCTGCCGCTGCTCGGCCACGGGTGCCGCTGCTGCTGCTGCCGCGACGCCTCTGCATGCCGGCTGGCGCAGTGCTTGCACAGCGCCTCCAGCTGCGCATGCTGCTCATGGAACTGCTCCCAGCCGGCCGCCCAGGCCGAGTCGGCTTCAGAGTGGAGGCGGAACTGAGCCAGCTGGCAGCCGCTCTCAGCCGGCGGCTTGGCAAACTTGGCGGGTGTGCGGCACGGCACGGCCTCCGCCGCATACTGCTTGATCAGGGTTCTGCGGGTGGTTGGAGGGGTGGTGTGGGCAGATGAGCGCGTAGCGGGGCACTTGAACATGGCGGGCATGGCACAGGCGGCATGGCAGGTTGCAGTGCTTGAGCAGCCACGGAGCATCGCAAGCCGTCAGCCAACCGGCACCAGGGCAGCCACAAGCGACCATGGACGACTCCCCAGGTGCAAAGAAAGCAGTCACCACACCACACACGTCTGCCAGCCGGCACAGCAGGATGCGCACCTGAGCGGCCAGCCGGTGTAGACGGTCTCCACCTTGAAGTCGCTGCCGCAGCGCTCGCAGCAGCGCTGGCCGGTGGGGCTGCGGGGCGCCGCCGCGGCCGCCGCCTGCAGCTGCGAGGCCACGGCGCTGGAGCAGGCCTCCACCAGCAGGTTGCGCCGCCGCGACTTGGGCCGCGGCCTGCGCAGGGAGTAGGGGCGATGGCCAACTCGATCGGGACGGTGTCCAGACAAGGGCAGGCAGCAGGAACACACCACGCATGCAGGCAGTGAGCGGCGGGGGCAGGTGGCGCACGTACAGGCCAACCGCCAGCTGGGCAGCGCACCGCGTGCACTTGAGCAGCGAGAAGTCGCTGCGGTGCTCGGGGCCGCGGGCATCCACGTACTGGAACTCACAGCCAAAGCCGCTGCCGACGGGGAGTCGATTGGCAGCAGGCACCGGTCAGGCGCAGAAGACAAGGGGTGTGTGTGTGCCCTGAGCACGCACCAGCGGAGCCTGGCTGCCACTGCAACACGTCGCCTGCATGTCTGGCTGTTTCGGCCGCAGCGCTGCCTCTCTGCTCTTAACCAGAACCACATTGCTGCAAGGAACAAGCAGCTGGTCCAAGCATGGCTCACCTGTTGACGTACGGATTGCGCACGACAAAGAAGCTGTGGATGGGCTCCTGCACCTTGCTGCGGTAGCTAGGGTGCCGCCGGAACAGCGCCTGCGTGGCACCAGGACAGCCAGCACCGCTGCTGTGTCGAGCGAGCAGTGCAAAGGCTTTGCAGCACTCCCATGCACGCACGCATTCCGGCAGCCAGCTTCTGAGTGCCTGTATCGCTTGGCTCCTGCCGGGTGGGCCCTGCTGTACACACCAGCCGCCCCGCTGGCAGGTGACAAGCCTGCGCAACGGCCCAGGCAAGCCAGCTCAGCGCACCTGGATGGCGTCAAAGTGTGGCGAGCCGCGTGCCACCTCTACCTCGTCCGCCTGCCCCAGCTGCACACCCAGGAGCAGTGCAGCGCAGCAGGGAGGTCAGGGCTTTGGAGCAGGCGGGTGATGATGATGATCTCTGGCAATGATTCATCGACGAGCAGACACGTCTGTGCTGCTGGATGATAGTACCAAGTGAGCTTGCGAGCGAGGTGCCAGCATGCGCCCCCAGGAACAAATATAGCACCCATTCAGAGTTACTATCAGCAAGCAACCAGCCACAGCCAGGCACCTTCACCTCGCTCACCAGCTCGCGCTGCAGCGAGCGCATTTTGAAGCGCAGGTCCAACAGCGAGTCGTAGCGCTGCCCCGCCACCGTGACCGGCACGGCGCGGTACTGGTCGGGCGGCTGCCCGCTGCTGCGCCGCCACTCGTTGCTGCTGCTGCTGCTGCTGCCGCCGCCGCCGCTGCTGCTGCCCCCCGGGTGCCGCCGCGGCTTGCTG
>RRZL01000042.1:275026-317633 GCA_006782975.1 Chlorella sp. Dachan
CCTCCCCCCTCCCTCCCCTCCCCCAGCCTGTCCGCCTTGGAGGAGCTGAGTGGCATGGAGGTGCTGTGCTCTGACAAGACGGGCACCCTGACCCTCAACAAGCTCACCCTGGACAAGGAGGACGTTGAGGTGGGTGGGCAATAGCGGAAATGCAAGGCGGGAACGACATGGCCTGATTCAGCCCCTCGCAGACTGCCGACCACTGGTGCCACCACCCACCTGTGCCGCAGGCATGGGGCGGCGCCAGCCGCGACGATGTGCTGCTCATGGCCTCGCTGTCCGCCAAGTGGACCAACCAGGTGGGGCGGAGACACGCATGTAAAGCCAGTTGGACATGCCTGCCTGCTTGCATGTCATGCAACAAGGGTTTGTGCAGGCCGAGTGCTCAGGCATGCTCATGACATCACACCTGCTCCTCCCGTCCCTCTCCTCTACATCAGGATGCCATCGACCGTGCCGTGACGGCAGCGGTCGGCGGCAGCACCAAGGCCATCGCCGGCTGGAACATCGACCGCCTGATCCCCTTCAACCCAGTGGACAAGAAGACGGTGGCAGAGGTGGGATTGGGCCGCTGCGGCTGGTGCCACGCCTGAGCCGGTGTGGCTGTGCCCCAGTCTTGCCCACCCTTGCATGCAGCAGCTGCTGCCCGGCGCACAAGCTTCACACAGCTGCCCCAATGCACCACACTGCACAGGTCACGTCCCCCAGTGGCCAGCGCATCATCACCTGCAAGGGCGCCCCCCAGATTGTGCGGGATCTGCTGGACGACCCCCAGGCCCGTGATGCAGTGGACAGGTGAGGGGACAGTTGCTGCACAGCTGGGGTGCAGTTGAACGGCTGGCCCACCACCTACCCTGCCACGCAGTTCGCTCACGGTGCATGTGCAGTTGCTTGCCATGTATGCATGCCACGCCATCCTGCCCACCACCTCCGCACTGCACTGCCTCCCACAGGTACATTGCCGAGCGTGCATCCCGCGGCCTGCGGTCCCTGGGAGTGGCCCAGAGCACCAACGGCGGAGCCTCTTGGGAGCTGGTGGGCCTCATCAGGTGAGGCTGCTGCTGCTATTGCTGGTGGACCTGGGTTCAAGAAGGGCACGTGGCTTGCACAATGCAGGGCAAGTAGCTTGCACACTGCCGGCTGCAGCCATTGGCATCCATCCACCCAGCACCCCTCCTGTTCCCGCAGCCTGCTGGACCCGCCCCGCCCCGACTCGGCCGAAACAATCGAGCTGGCCAAGAGCCTGGGGGTGGAGGTGCGCCGCTGTGCTGCCCAGCTGTGGCTGCTGCTGCAGGCGTAGAGCTGTGTCTGCGGTTGGAAAGCATACCAGCAGGCCAAGCCATTACACCACCACACACCCAAGTGCCACGCATGCCCACCAGCCTCCCCTTGCCCCACCCACCACTCGCCTGCAGGTCAAGATGGTGACGGGTGACCAGCACGCCATTGCGGTGGAGACGTGCCGGCGGCTGGGGCTGGGCATGGACATCATGGAGGGGGCGGAGCTGCTGCAGGGTGGGCAGGACAAGGCCGCACTGGGGGACAAGGTGCGGGTGCTGTGTGGGTAGGTGGGTGGGTAGGCCAGGAGGTATGGTGGTCACTGGCGCCGGGCTGCCTTCGCACAGGTCCTGAGGCACCCATTTGGTATCCTCCATGAAACACCACCATGCCCCACGCTGCGCCCACCAGGTCAGCCTGGTGGACGGGTTTGCGGGCGTGTACCCCGAGCACAAGTATGCGATTGTGGAGGCGTACCAGAGCCACGGCCGCCTGGTGGGCATGACCGGTGAGCAGGCGCAGGGGTGCAGGCTTGTGATGATGGCTGCAGTTGGAATGTGGTGTGGGTTGTTCATCCAAGATGAATGCAGGCAAGGGACAGTCCAGATGCTCAGCAGCTGCTGATGGCTCGCCAAATACACCTGGTCCGCCGCCCACCCTCCCACAGGCGACGGCGTGAACGATGCGCCCGCCCTCAAGCGCGCCAACGTGGGCATTGCGGTGGCGGGGGCCACCAGCGCCGCCAAGGCCGCCGCTGACATCATCCTGACGGAGGAGGGTGAGTGCCTGCCTGGGGTGTGCTGCCGGGGGCAGTGAGGCTGGCTGTTCGGCTGCATCACATGGGCATGTCGCACTGGGCGGCATGGGGCATGGTGAACAGGTTGTGTTGACCCTGAGCTGCGCAACACCTCTCGGCCACACCCTACCCACCCGCAGGCATCGGCACCATTGTCACTGCCCTCATCCGCTCCCGCAAGATCTTCCGCCGCCTGGAGACGTACATCGTGAGTGGGGAGGGGCAGGGGGCAGGGTTGGAGCGGTTGGAAGCAGCGCCATTCCCCCATGCCATGCACAGCAGCTGGCTCATGGGTTGCTGCTGCATGTCTGCCCGTGTGCCTCACCTGCCCCTGGCCCCCTGCACTGCACTTCTCCTCGCAGGTTTACCGCATGGCTTCCTCTATCACAATCCTGGTGCGCGCATGTTGGGGAGCAGGGCAGCGCTGTACCAGCCATGCAGCAGCCCAAACGCGCAGCTGCGCCAAACTCATGCACGCCCTGCTGCCATGGCCGCCACAGCCGCGGTTGGGAGTCCCTGCCAGGCAGCCAGCTGATCCTGCGCCTCCCATGCACATGCGTCTCCCGCTCAGGGCTTCTTCTTCTTCGCCATCATCTGCATGCGCCTGGAGTTCCCCACCTGGGTGAGGGGCGGCTGGTGCAGAGCTCTCACCGCGCTTGTGCTCTCACCACGTCTGTGCTCTCAGCACGGCCCATGGCGCGTGCAGTGGTTCACGGTTTGAATGTGCCAGGCCAGCGCTCTGCTTATTTGCTGCTTGCCAGGCACACCCACCAGCATTTCTTCCTTGTTCCCTGCTCCCAGGTCATGGTCTTGGTCTCCCTCACCAACGATATTGCGGTCATGGCGACCTCATTTGACAAGGTGGGGCCTTCCGCACTAGCATGTGGTATGATGGCTTGCCATGCTCGCGCGCCGCCTTGCTGCGCTGGTCAGGCAAGCCTGAGCCCCAACCATCCTGCCCCCTCCCCCTGCACTCTTCCCATCTACCCCAGGTGCACAGCTCCGACGTGCCCGAGACCGCCAACATCACCAAGTGCCTGGCGGTGGCATGCGCCATCTCCTCCGTCAGCACAGGCGCCCTGGTGCTGCTGCTGGCGCTGGCCGACCCCACCAAGATTAACTGGTGGCACATCTGGAACGTGGAGCTGGACTCGGAGGCGGAGCTGGGCCAGCCCATCATCACAAACGTGAGTGCGGAGTGGTGTGCTGGGCACGCTGGTGATGCACGCGGACCGGTGCATGCCGGACACTTTTGTTGGTTCAGTTGCCTGTCCCACGTGCCAACGTACCGCGTGCTGCATGCCCATTCCTTGCCCCTGTCGCGCAGGGCCAGACCATCGCGTGTGTGTACATGGGCCTCACCTGCTTCATCCAGCTGTCCATCCTGCTGACGCGCAACCCCAGCTTCTGGTGGCACTTCAGCAAGAAGAGGTGGGCGGCGGAGCGGGGTAGGGGTGGCGGGTGCTGTGTTGGTTGCAAGGCGAGTGTGGCGGAAGCTTTTGTTGCTCGACTGAACTCGCGGCACTGCCCCCCTGCCTTGCAGCGCCCCGCGCCCCTCCCTGCTGCTGGTGGCGCCCGTGGTTGCCTTCATGCTGGGCGCCATGTTCATTTCGGTCTACTGGCCGCTGAGCGTGCAGCCCGACGGCGGGCTGGCTGTGATGCAGGGCGCGGGCTGGGTGCCCGTCCTCGTCACCCTGCTCTACTCCCTGCTCTGGCTCCAGGTGGGCGGCTGTCGGGGCAGGTGTGGCTCGCAGCATGGGCGTGTGCAGCTGATGGCGACGTCTGCCCATCAGCTGGAGCACCGCAGGCTCGCCGGGGTACACGGCCTGCTGCCTTCCACCCAACCGCACGATCCCATGTGCACCTTGCAGGTGGCAGACGTAGCAAAGGTGCTTATCCAGCGCCTGTTCCACCGCTACGAACTGGTCAAGGTGAGGAGAGGGCATGCTCGCCACTGAGCCCCCCCCAATGACATGCTGCACCCAGGCGCTACCTTGGCAACATGGCGATTGACATTGTTGCCACCTTTTCCTGTGTGGCACAGGAGCACTGCCACCAGCGCAACGAGCGCCTGCCTGCCTGGGTTCGGGCCATGGATGCCCCCGGCCTCCTGTTGGAGCGCATGGCGGACTGGATGGAGAGCTATGTGACGGTGAGCTTTAGTGTAGCCCGGTCAGGCTAGTCTGAGCAGCCTACCCGGCAGCCCACAGGCAGTGGTGGTGAGGGGTGACAGAAGGCGTCAGGCGCATGATCAGCGGTGGGACAGCTCGCTTCTGTAGTGCCCGCTGCGGCTATGCCGCGCTGCCATGCCTGCATGCTTAGCATCTCCTCATGCATCCTCTTGCGTTGTTTGCAGAGGTGCATCGCTGGCGTGTGCCGCCCGTCTGGTGATGCCACGGAGCGTGCCAAGGCAGAGCTCGCCAAGCTCTCTCCCCAGCCCACCCAGGCAAGTGGGCAGCGCTTGTAAGCGCAGCATGCAGGCCGGGGGTCTGCAGGCGCGCATGCCGAATGTGTGCGCAGGCGTGGAGCGCCCCCCTCTGCTGACCCGAGCTCTGACCGCAAGCACGGCTGGCGCTGCCCTTTCCTGCCTGCAGGCGCCGCAAAAGCTCGGCCTGTCCCGCATCAGCAAGCTGCCGTCTGGGTCGCTGCCCACCCCGCCTACCCCCTCCTCCCGTGCCGACTACCCACTGGGTGAGGAGTTGCTTGGCATGTCATATGTGTTGGCAGCTGTAGCAGCCTGATGGACAGCAGCAGAACGCCTAAGATGCGCCCTGGCTTGCATCCACCTGGGCAAGCATCACAGCCCGCGGCAGCGGGACCGTGGTGACTTGCATGGCTGCGGGCACTGCCTGCTGTCGGCTGCGCTGGCGGCAGCCCGTCTGAAAGCCTGGTGTCCCTCCGCCCTGCCTTCGCCAGGTGCCTCGCACGACAACCTGCAGGAGGTGGCTGTGCGCCAGTAACTCCGGCTAAGGCATCCGCCGGCCTTGCGGCGCACCAAGCAGGCCAACTGCCGACTCCTGCGCTGCTACCCAACTCAGCATGGCGATGCCTTTCCCGCTGCTCAGTACACCACCGCACTACACTGCAACCTTGAGCCCCATGTGGCTGCTACCAAGTACGTTGCCCAAAACTCCTTCCGTCTCTGAGTTCATTCATGCAAAGCAGCCGCTCGGGACAGTTTGCCACACTCAGCTGCCCGGGGCCGCTTGGCCCTCTGCCCCGGATTACTACAAACTCCACCTGCTTTGATTCACTGGCTTTGCCTGTAGCGCCCCCTCAGCTCTGTTAGTGCTCGTCGTGCTCACTGCTTGCCCTCATCCCGTGCCCTCAACCCTACCCGCCACCTCTGCCAGTGGCAGCATTCATCGAACCCCACGCACCGTGCACCTTTTGCTGCTCCGTGCTGCGCTGCTTTCCTATACTGGACGTACTTCCACCATGTGGACCCAGCGTCACGTCCCTTTTAAAGTCCTCACTGCGCGGGTCAAGCGCTACAGTAAGCGCTACAGCTGTACAGTTGTAAGGCCGCAGCGGCAGCTGTGGGGCAGCTGATTGCCAATCAGTGAGGTGGCACCAGTGACCCCTCAGCAATTGAACGCAGGCTCATGTACAGCAGGGCTGGGCGCTGTGTCGCAAGAACTGAGCGCACCCAACGCATCAAAATCAGTGTCGGGAGGGCGTGCGGCATGATCACAGCGTCCCAGACTGGTTGGAGTCAAGTGTAATGTGGATAATGCAGCCGCGTACCGGCGGACGCCAGCTCAGCACTAAAGCAGATCTCCACTTGAGCTCTGACAGATCTCGAGCCGGACAATGCGTGCAGAGCTGCTCTTGGCTCACTCGACCAGCCAGCCAACACGCGGCACAAGCCCTGAACCTCCCTTCTGGCCGTGCACGCGATCCAAGGCGCGACCTGGCCGCTGAAGGGGCGCTGGGGTGCAAATTGAGCGGCTCCTTGCCAGCGGCAGCCGGCCAGCGCTGTTGGTGGGCCTGGTGCTCCGCCGCGGCCCCCCGCCGCTGCCACCGCCGCCTGCACACCCTACAGCGCTTGGGCAGGACTCGACACCCACCGCCCCGTGCCCCCTGCACTTCCCTCCTGTCTTGCTGCCCAGCGACGCCATGACGGATTACCACAGGCGCACCGCCGCTGTGGAGGCAGCGCACAGGCGTGGCAACGCGCTTGCCAGCATTGTGGTGGCGCTGTCCCTCACCACAGTGAGAGCTGAGGGCGGGGTGTGGAAAGGGCACAGCCTGCGACGCCAGCCCCGGCTGCAGTTGCAACACAGGGGGCTCAACGCCCCGCCAGCTCCACCCCCACCTGTGCAGCTGGCGCTGGCGATCGCCGTCCTGGTCATCCTGACGGTGCACCTGATGCCTCGCGGCGACTGCCTGTTCACTACGGCCTCCCAGTCCGTCAATGTGTGCCAGTGAGTCGTGTGGGGCTTCTGCTCGCTCGCTCCTGCTGCCTGGTGCATGCCCCTGTGCAGCCAGGTGTGCCGCCTGGGCAGCAGGGGGGGTCCGCCGCTCCCATCCACCCACCGTTCCCGTTGACCCACCCAACCGCTGGCCCTGCAGCTACGGCCTGGCGGTCTGCATCATCAGCTTCCTCTGCTCCATCATCACCGTGTTTGCGCTGGTGAGTGGAGGGATGCTGCGAGTGGCGACGGGGGGCTGCACATGCCAAGCGCTGCATGCATTGCAAGCTGCATGCCCAGAATCCGCCAGGTGTTGTGAGGCTTGCCAACTGCCGTGCCTTGGTCGCTGCCCCGCGCAGTGCCGGCCGCCGGTGGCGATTGGCGCTGTGGCTGCTTTCGGTGTTGTTTGGTGGCTGGGGTGAGTGGTGTGCGGGATGTTGTGTTGGAGCATGCCTGGTGTACGAGAAGGCGAGAAATTCAGCAACAGCCCATTGAGAGACTTCAACCCCCCTTCCGTCACCGCATCCGCTGCTGCAGATATGCAACCACCGTATCAGGTGAGTGCCGCCCCATCGCACGGCTGCACTGCCCCAGGGCGTTTCATGCCGTCTTGGCGGTCAGAATAGCAGTGGCTATTCTGCGAGTCTGCACAACCAATGCCGCCCCGCCCCCTCTTGCCTCAGTGTACAACCAATGCCGCCCCGCCCCCTCTTGCCTCAGTGTACAACCAATGCCGCCCCGCCCCCTCTTGCCTCAGTGTACAACCACTCCGCAAGCAATGCGGGCATGCCCAAGCAGCACGACCGCAACAGTGTCATCGGCCTGTCCTGGGCGTGCTTCGTCTGCAACCTGTGCATACTTTCGCTGGCCTCTCACCTGTACCGGTGAGGCTCCCGCTGAGTGGCTGGTTGGAGCCCTTTAACGTCTCAACACCTGGTGCTGCACCGCTCCTCGCTTCACACGGCACATGCTGGAGCCCTGACCGGCGCTCCCCGCCGCCCCCTGGACACCCTGCAGCGTGAAGTGGGAGCCTGAGGAGATTGGCCGGGGCCCCGCAGGCGAGTTGCCGCTGAGTGGCTGGTTGGAACCCTTGACGTCCCAACACCTGGTTCTGCACCGCTCCTTCCTCAGCACGGCACATGCTGATCATGACTTGAGAAGAAGAAACCATGACAAACTAACCTGACCAGCGCTCCCCGCCGCCCCCGGACACCCTGCAGACGAGTTCGACCGCTTCATACAGTTCAAGGCTCGCCAGCAGGCGGAGGCTGCCGCACATCGCCGCCCGGGCGCCGTGTGATTGCTGGAGCGAGCAGCGAATGCGGAACCTGGCCGGACGAGCGACGCGCATGTTTGCCCAATGGAGTATGAGTGCTCGACTGCCCAAACGAACGTACCATGTGCCGGTGTGTTGTCAGATGAAGAGGAACGTGCAAGCTTTCTTGCATGAAACAAGGACGGGGCGCGAGCTTGGGACACTCCACCGCAAATGCGCGGGCGGTCAACAGCATGCCCAGCAGGCACGGGGTGAAATAGGGGTGCAGAGGCTTCAGGTGCACGTTCACACCATATTTCACATAATCGGGAGCGAGCCGCACACAGCTTGGGCTGGGCAAGCACTGTGGCGGCGCCGACCGTGGGCGTCTTTCCGCCGGTGGCTCCATTGAGCTCTTAGCAGTTGCAGGTATGATTATGGACCGCCTTGCACGCCAAGCGGACCTGCAAGCTCTGCCAGCCGCCGAGCTTTCCGGGGCCCTCTAGCCTTGCATCCACTCTGCGATGTTCCCGCAAAGGCATGCATATATGCAAATATGCATGCGCCCTCCTGCGACCCGACCCCCCGCCGCCGCCGCCGCCGCCGCCGCCGCCTGCAGGCGGCAACGCAACGCGATGCGAAAGCGGGCCAAGCAGCCGGCGCAGCCGCGGCTGTCGCTGCTGGACTTGGACGATGCCTGCCTGAGCATCATTGTGTCCAAACTGGGCTTGACGCGCCGCACAGTCATGCGGGGTGAGGGTCGATGGCGGTGGCAGCAGTGCCGGCGCCCGCAGGCCTGGCTGCATCTGCTTTGGCTCCAACAGGCGATGTGTTGCAGCAGCACCAGAGCCTTGCACACCCGGCTGCACCCGCAGCACGCACTCTTCCACTCTTCGGTCCCTTGCGCAGTGTGCAAGCGTCTCAAGTCGCTGGCCGAGGCAGCGGTGCACTCGTACCAGCAGCCCGGGCAGAGCGTGATGGATGCGGTGGAGCTGGCCCAGCCCGGCGACACAGTGCACCTGCTGCCGCAGCGGTTCAAGGAGGCGCTGCTGCTGCGCAAGCCGCTGCACCTCACCTGCGACGGCGGGCGGGCCAGCATCCTGTCGCCCGCACGCTTTGCCATCATGGTCACGGCGGGGGGCTGCCTGCTGGAGAACCTGGTGATCAAGAGCCACCAGGTGGGGCAGCAGTCCTTGACGTTTGTGAGCAGACGTTGTGTGCGGTTGGCCTGCTTCGCTTGCAATGTTGTCCTGCGTGTCCGTGGCTGGTCTGCTGCCTCCTGCTGCCCAAGCACGCAAGACTGCCTGATTGCGTGCCTGCCGCAGATTGACGAGGACAGCTTTTACTTGATTGAGCAGGGCCCCGACTGCCGCTACATACAGCTGCAACACTGCGAGGTGCTGCAGGGCAGGTGCGGCATGGGGTGCAGGCGCTGCGGCGGGGCTGCTCCGCTTGCTGGACGGGCAGAAGGGGTGAAGCAGCAGGGCATCCCTGCTTGCTGCTCGGTCCTCCACCCGTGCACTGCCTCTTCCTCCTCCTCCTCCCCTTTCCCTGCAGCTTTGTGGGCATCAACGAGACAGCCTCCGCCGCCACGCGAATGGTGCTGCGCCACTGCCTGCTGCACGTGGGCCTGTCGGGCATGAAGGGGCGGCTGGAGGTGGAGGACAGCTGCGTCAAGTGCAGCGGCGACTCGCTGTTTGCAACCGCAGACGCCACGCTGGCGCTGCGCAGGTGGGGGGGGGGCTGGGCCGCTGGCACAGGGAGGGGAGGCACGAGCGATCGGCTGTATACCACAGCGGCAACAAACACCCATGCGGAGGCGCATTGGTGGCGGCACTGCTTAACTGTGAAGATCCTATTGGTGTCTGCTTTGGTAGACCTGTGGAGCTGCTGCACACACCCTTGCCAACCCCGCAGGTGCTCCTTCATCGACTTCCAGGAGGCGCTGAACATTGAGTGCCGCACAGCGCTTGTTGAGCGGTGCAGCTTTGTGGCCTTTGACAGGTGGGCGGCGGGCGAGGCGGGCAGCTGGAAGCGGTGGGCGGGGCGGGCGACTCAAGGCGATAGGCAGGGCATGCAGATGAGGCATCTAAGGGCTGGGCCAAGCTTGGCACGCTGGGCCAGTGGTGTGCCGCCCCACCAAGCGTCTGGCGACTCCCCCCACACCTGTCCCGCCATTGCAGGGGCCCGCTGGTTGTGACCTGCGGCCGCCAGGCGGACACAGTGTCCCCCGACGACTTTGAGGACATCAACAGCAAGCTCCTGTATCTGGAGGCAAGCAAGACTTTGGGGGTGTGGCGCTGGAGAGCAGCTGCCATGCTGTAATGCCAGCTGCTTGCTACCACTGGGGCCCAGCCTGCCACGTACTGTGACCTGGCCAGGCTGCTGTCCTTTGGACCGCCTCTGCCAGCTGAGGCCCTTTCCACGTGCATACACACCTCCCATGCCTCAGGACGCACCCTTGGACATCCCTGTGCTCATGAGCCAATACTCATTGGAGCGGGCCACAGGCACACGGGCGGATGCGGAGCAGCGGGCAACTGTGGAGGCTGGGGCCCTGGTGGAGGGGCATGTGGTGCTCTGGGCCAACACCGCGTTTGAGAGCCGCAGCAACGACAACATCACCGCGCAGCAGGAGGAGGTCCGGAGAGAGGTGGGCAGGGTGGGGCAGCGATGGATAGGGTTGAGGGTCCCCATTTGCAAGTGCACCTGGAGGCTGCGGCAGTGGTAGCCTGCTCCTTGCCACCTGACACAGCAGCTGCTCCAACCAAACCGGGAGCTGCACCCTGTCCCCGCCGCCATGCAGGCGCGCCAGATCATGCAGCAGATGCACAACGCGCTGGCGGCGGCTGAGTGGGGGGATGACGACCCCGAGCTGTCCATAGGCAACAGCGTGGAAAACCCGATTGACGAGGATGGGGAGAGCGAGGTGAGGGGCGGGGCTCTGCCTGCTTGGATGGATGGGCGATCGCAGGGCGCAGTGTCGGCCGGTGGAGTGGGCTCTGCCTGCTTGGATGGATGGGCGGTCGCAGGGGCCAGTGTCGGCCGGTGGAATGGGCTCAGCCGCTGGTCTAAAGGGTGTGGCCAGGGCTTAGTCGAGAGCAGCAGCAGCTGCAACGCGTCTTTTGTGTTGTCCCCGCCCGTCCTTGATCATCCTCTCCCTCCCTCCTTGATCCACAGGACGATTTTAGTGACGAGGACGATGCGGACTGGAGCAGCGAGGAGGGCGAGGGGGACGACGGCTGGGACGACTGGACCTCTGAGAGCGGGTCGGAGTGGGAGGAGCTGCCGCCGGAGGCGGGCGGTGTGGTGGACCTGGTGTCAGACGGCTCCATGACTACCAGCAGCAGCAGCAGCGGCAGCGAAGGCGGCAGCCAGGGTGGCGGCGGCGGCCAGGAGCATGCTGGCAGCGGCGGCGAGGGCGGCTCCGAGCCCTCTTCCTCCTCCGATGGGGACGAGGGGGCACCGCCACAGGGCAGCGACTCGGAGGAGGACGCCAGCAGCAGCGGCGGCAGCAGCCAGGGCTGAGGCGGTTGGAAGTGATTTGGTGTCCTGCGCCTCCTGCCGCCTCCGTGGTCGTACTGTACTGCTTTAACATATCCTCCGCACCATTTCTTACATCTTGTGATTTTATGCTGTTGTGATCATTTGCTCGTGCATGCACCCAGACTTGAGCACGTGGCCACCACCCGGGTGGGCCCAGTGCCGTCTGCAACACTGCTGCGGCTCAAGCAGCGCAGGATCCAGGTTGCCGGTTGACGGGGACTGCCAAGGCGTGCCAGCCAGCAGCCGAAGCCTCGTCACTTGCTGTTCACCGCCATCTGCACGCCGTTGGTGCTGCCGCAGTAGGCGTAGCCAATGTTGGTGCTGCAGGGGTAGAGGTGTGAGCGGCATTCGTCAAGCAGTGACTGCGTGGGCTGACTGCTACACTGTCATCAACACCCATCTGCTCATCTCATCTTAGCTTGTACCCCTCAGCTCCCTGCCACCCACCGCTTGTCGCCCATCACAATCTGGTTGATGCCGGACAGCATGACCTTCTGGTGCTCCGCTGGCACACCCGTCACCGCCTCCAGCTTGGCGCGGATCTGCGTTTTTGTCATGGGATGTGAGGGGGTGGCGGGGGTGGCCTGTTAGTTGCTTGGGGCACCTAGGCTCTGTGGAGAATAGCCGCCTGTTAGCTGCTTGGGCCACCTAGGCTCGACAGCGTGGCGGCACACGGCTGCTGGGAACCGTGATCAGCGCGTGCTCAGCTGTGCAGGCTGCCCCTGTGGCTACCGACCTCTGCCTTGCTGGCCCCAGGCTCCAGGTCGATGGTCACTTCCTGGCCGCAGGGCAGGTGGTTTGTCAGGATCTTGACCTGTGAGGCACACCGTGGGGCGGCGACGCACGTGCTTTGTTGGGGCGGCATGACGGCTGATGTTGGGCTAGCAGAGTCTGGGCCGCCGCAGCATTGGATGGTAGCTGTGAGGATGTCGGGAGGATCTTCAATTTGGGTTACACAGGCTGCACTCCTTCACACAGCCTTGCTGACCTTGACGGGCTTGCCGCCCCGCAGGCGGGACGTCTGGTGCACGGTGCTGCCGGAGGACAGGCCGCAGCTGGCCAGCGCCGCGCCGTCGTCTAGGAGGTGGCCGGCAAACAGCAGCACCTGGTGCTCAGCTGGCAGGCCGTCGCCATGCTGCAGGCAGTTTATATGGGAGTGCAGGACCAAACGAGTGAACACGGAAACAACAATAGTGCCGGGGAGATGGGTGGACGATCGCGGCGGCGGGCGGGCGGGCGGCGGCGGCAAGCTGCACTCCCGTGGCCGCACCTGCGACAGCTTGCACTTGAGCTCCGCCACCGTGTCGCCGGGAGCCGCCTCCACCACGGCCGTCCGGCCGCTCAGGGCCTGGCGGACGAGCAGCTGCATGTGTCCCTCTGAATTCTCCGCGCGCGCAGCTGATCTGCGGGTTCGATGCTGCTTTGATAGGCGAGCTGACGCCGATACAGCGCCAGCCAAGCGGTCAGCGGCCTGCTGAGATGAGCGGGCTCGGTCAACTCGCTTTGGCGGCCCGTCTGTTCCCTCACGCTCAAGTCAAATAGCTCCTGTTAGTCGCTCTAGTGATGCTTAGACCCGCGTGCTCCATGCAAGCATGACTCCGGTGGCCACGCTAGCCGCCGTCCGCGCCCATGCTGCCGCTGGCATCAATGCTGTGGCAAGGCCTGAAGGACTCGCACTCACATTCACAAACTGATACCAGGCAGTGACAGTCATGAATTGCGCAGAAAGTATGAGTGGCAAGCAACACGCAACACCGTCAGAGCGCAACCTCGGGGGCCAGCGCGGTTGCGATGCGCACTTCCGAAGGCAGTGCACGGGCGTACAAGCGGTGCCCCGCTGCGATGACGGGCTCCCATGGTGCCGGCCAGCCGCCACTGCTGCTTCGAGGGCTGCCGGTTTTATGCTGCTGGGTGGCCTCCTCAGCTTCTGCTGCTGCTGCGCTTTCCTCTGGCTCCGCACCGCCGCTGCCGCAGGTCAGCAGCCACTCCCGCTGGAATGGGTCGGGCCAGCCCTCCTCCCCCGCGCTGCTGCCGGCGCTGCTGGAAGCAGATGCCAAGCCGTCGGCCTCCCAGCCCGACCGCTGCGTGAGCAGCGCCTCTGCTTCAGGCCAGTTGGCAGCCGGCAGGCAGACAGCCGCTGCGCCCGGCGGCTGCTGCGCCTCCCCAAGTGCTGCAGCTGTGAGCCCATCGGCAACCTGCGCTGCAAATGCAGTTGGAGTCCAGCTGCGCGCCGAGCCAGGCTGCTGCTGCTGCCCCTCTGCAATGTGCATGCCCTCATCTGTCTCCCGCTGCGCCTGCTGCGCCTGCTGCTGCGCTGCCTGCTGCTGGTCCAGCCGCAGCAGCAGGGAGTGTGCCGCCACAGCTGTGCGCTCTGCTGAGCCCAGCAGCAGCAGCAGTCGGCGAAAGGCATCGCTGCTCAGGCCGCTACCAAGGATGGCACGCACCCAGGACGGCTGTCGCTGAGGCGTCATGCCGCTGCTGCCGCCGCTGCGTGGCTTGCGGCTGGGCGAGGCCTCTGGGCTTGCAGACGCAGAGGGGCTGGCCGTGCCGCTGCCCGCCTCGCGCTCCCCAGCAGGTGCAGGGGCCGCCGCATCACCGCCCGCTTCTTCCCCGCCCAACATTGCTGCCACACCGTGCTGCAGCTCCGGCCCTGCCGCTGCCACCAGGCAATCCAGCTGCCGCCGCACCGCCGGCAGCGCTGCCGCAGGGCCGGCCGCCAGCAGCAGCTGCGCTGCCGCCGAGAACCCTACCGCCAGCAGCTCGGCAAACAGGGCTGGCGGCGGCAGCGTTTCTAGAAAGTGCAGCACCCGCTCGCCTTGCAGCCGGGGGTCAAACAGCAACCGCTGCTGGGCGGCTGGCACAGGCTCGGCGCCGTCCCACAGCTGCTGCCACGTGTTGCCCTGCAGCGGGAGCGGCAGGACTGGTGGGGGCTGCTGGGCCGCCCGGAGCATGCTACAAGCGTGCAACCACGCCATTGCCGGAACTGCAACATCAACCAGCGCACCTTGGCTGCCATGCGCCCTGACAGCTCCCAGGCGCCGCCCTCCCCCAGGCGGCAGTCCTTGGGGCTGTGCCAGCGCACAAAGTCTGCATGGCGCGATGCAACAGGCACACTCAATCAGAAGGCGCTCACACGTCTACACGAGCGTATTAAACAATGTGCGCTCATCTCACCACACAGCCGCTGCGTACAAGCTCCCACCATGCACGCTTGCCAGCCAGCAGCCAAGACAGCAATCAGGCACCCAACCGCGCGCGCACCCAGCAGGCAGGCACCCGGGTTGGCTGCCTTGAAGGCCTGCATGTCCGAGGCCAGTAGCCGGCCCTGCAGCTGCGACCGCAGCGCCGCTGCGCCCTGGTCAGCTGCCGGCAGGCGCTGCAGCCGGCATGGGGGCACATGCGCCAGCAGCTCAGGTATGGCTATCAAGCCCGGGGTCAAGCAGTGACCTGCCTGGCCCTCTGCCGTCGCACCATACACTGCGCCACCCGCCACAGCTTGCATCCGTCAGCGCCCTCCCACCTGCAGCGCCGCCTGGCTCTCCGCCAGAGTGTCCTCCGTATGCACAGGCGGCTCCTGGACCGCTGGGATGCGCAGCGGCCGGTCGGGGTGCAGGTGCAGCGTGGCGCCAGGCAGCACGCCCACAGCGCCACGCGCTTCTGCGGCCGCCAGCTCTCCCGCAGTGGCATCGCCGTTGCAGCCAGGCTGCTCGCCGAATGTCTGCTGTTGCCTCTGCCTACGCTGCTGCGGCCGCTCCCGCACAGGGCTGAGCGATGCGTCTGACCCAGCCCTGGCCGAGTGGTAGCTGCTGCTGCTGCTGGCTGGGGAGTGCGGCGGCTGCTCCCTGCCGCTGCTGCTGTCGCCATCTCCCCAGCTGGCCTCCCACTCGAGCGCCGCCTGGCTGCCCAGCTGGCCCTGCTGCTCGCCCTCCTCGTCCGCTCCCCAGCTGGCCTCCCAATCCAGAGCAGACTGGCTGCCCGGCCGCTCCTGCCGCTCGCCCAGCCCCCCGTCCTGCGCTTGCTGCCGCTGGCCCTGCAGGTAAATGCACAAGTCCAGCAGCTGCAGCTTCTGGTGCAGCAGGCACAGCTCCAGATTGGGCGCCTCGGGCCTGCTTGGGTCGCTTGGGCCGCTGCTGCCGCCGTTGCTGCCGCTGCCGCCATTGCTGCTGCCGTTGCCGCCGCCCCCATTCTGGCCGCCTGCCTGGCTGCTGCCTTGCTGCTGCTGCCGCTGCTCCAGGCGCATGCGGGGCAGCGGCTGCAGCTGCTCCCAGTAGGTGAGGCGCAGCGTGCTGACGAAGCGTGACCACAGCTCCGCCACAGCGCGGGGGCTGCCCAGCGCCAGCGCATGCAGCGTGAACCTGCCGGGGAGGGCACAGAAGTGTGCAGGTTGTCAGGCCTCGCGTGCTGTCCCCACGGCAACCAGCAGCCGCCCAGCCGCACACAACTGTTGCCAACTGTCGCAGCTGCAACCATGAAGCAGTGTGCACCTGCTGATGAGCGCGCCAAGGGGTGCAGCCTTGCCCAGGCGGCCGTGCTGCCCGTCAGTGCCCACCGGCCACGCCACACTGGCTGCCACCGATCCAGGCCACACTGGGAGCGCGGGCAACTGCAAGCCAGTGGAGAGAGGTACAGCCGGAGCAGAGCACGTTCGGCTAGGAGCCAGATGCGGGCAGTGGCACCGGCAAGTCTGCATGAACAGCCCCGCTCCACAGTCCAGGCACGCTGTGGCATGCCGGCAGGCTACTACCACCAACTGGGCTTGGCCACCTCGCCTGGAAGATGTCTCGCAGCGCCTCCCGCAGCACCCACTCGGGCGGCGCGGGCGGCAGGTACGCGCCCTGCTGCGGCCACCAGTCGGCGGAGGCCAGGCTGCCCAGCGCGGGAGCGCGTGCCGCCCACCTGCACGAGAAGGGCAGGGCAGCAAGCCGGGAGCTGAGCACTAAGTGCAGACAGCATGCAGCCTTTGAGAACGCGCCGCCGTTCAGCTGTGTTGCCCAGATACATGGCGAGCAGGTCCCACGTCAGCTCAGGCCCGCCCAGCCCAGCCGACCCACTTGCAGCTCTCCAGCAGCTGCAGCAGCATGCCGTAAAAGGACGAGTCCCCCGGGAGCAAGGCCGGCGCCACGTCAGCGCCGCCAGACAGGATGCGCTGCGCCCTCCGGCCCAGCAGCGATTGGAGGCGCAGGAAGCGCCGCTGCTTGTCCACTGCAGCAGGGCAGGCGGGGTGGGGCGGGGGTGAGGCGGGGGCCACGCTTCAACTTGGCCACGGTTCAAACCGGCTGCTTGCACACGGCGACAACGAGTGGCACTCTCGCGAGTCGGGTGGCAGCCATCAACCAGTCCACCGCATGCTCACCTGGCCGCAGCACAAACCCCCTGTGCCCGCTGTCCCGCTCGTAGCTATCGCTGAGTGCCAACAGGCGCCACTCCGCTGCAAGAGCTGGCGCCAGGCTGGCGGATGCCGTCTCCTCGCCGAGCAGCTCCCCAGCTGCCCCGGCTGCCTGCAGCGCGGCGGCCGCTGAAGTGAAGCGCCACACCACATCCAGCTCCAGGCAGCCTGCGGGACGCGCAGGCGGGGCGCTTGGAGGCAAGCCAAGCACGCCAGGCAAGGCTGCTGTTGCTGCCGGGTGGCCAGGCAGCAGGATGCACAGCCCACAAAGCTGACCACTCATGAGCACAAGCCGCCCGCCGCACACGCGCGCCTCAACACGCACCAACTGGGTCGGCTTGCGCTGCCCAGGGCCGCCAGGGCGCATGCTCATCCCACTCTCCGCTGCCGCCATTGCCTGCCGCTTCCTCGCCCCACGCACTGCTGCCGTCTGCAGGAAGGCAACGCAAGGGAAGGAGGCAGGCAGGCAGCATGGCGCCTCGTGTTGCTGTGCATGGGGAGGCTGGACAGGTGCAGGTGCGCACACACGGTGTGCCTGCACAAATGCAAAGCAGCAGCTGCTGTCAGAGGCGGCAGACTAGCACCCGCCCCACTCACCCTGCTCCTCGCCAGGGGAGGGCAGCGCATAGCAATGCCGCACTGCCACCGCCACTCCCGGCGCGCCATCCTGCTGCTGCGTAGTGCCTCCACCCCGCGCAGCTGCTGCATCCGCCATGCTGGCCGGTGCCAGCTCCAGCTCAGCAGCCACCGCAGCTTTGCAGGCAGCCGCTGCTGCGGGCGCCCCCGCCGCCGCCAGCTGCTTGCCAAACAGCCGCAGCAGCTGGTCCAGGCGCAGGATGCCCACTGGCAAGCGGCTGCTGTGCAGGCTGTCGGTCTCAAACTTGACAGTGCGCCCTGCCACCTGCGCTGCTTCCCCTGCCCCTGCCGCCGGCTGCACCACCGCCACACCTCGGTAGCCGTCACGCACCGCATCGTGCACCGGCAGCAGCAGCGGCCAGGGGCAGCCTGCGTGGCTCAGCGCCACAGCCGCCGCCGACAGCAGCGTGTGCTCCTCCTGTCACAGGGGCAGGCAGCTAATGGATATGCGGCTTGCAAGCCATCACAGATGCCACGCCAGCAATCAGCAGCAGCAGCTGCGGTAGGCAAGGTGGCGGGCGCCGCAGGTCAGCCCCAAGCAGGCACAGAACCACGTGCAACTCTCTGCTTGCTGCTCGGGCAGCCCGAGCAGCACCCACTGCAGCACCCACCTCCGCCTCCAGCACCCGCCCCGAGTAGCTGTCTGGGGTGAGCAGCAGGAACGCGCCCAGCCCAAACCAGGTCTGCAGGCGGTGCGGCGCGTCTTGAAGGCCGGGCGCTGCTGCTGCCACTGGTGCCCATGCTGCTGCCGCCCCTGCTGGTGCCGCCGGCGGTGAGCCAGCTGGAAGACCTGCAGGTGCGGCAGCTCCTGCATGCTGCCGGGGACTGTGCGGCTCCGCCTCTGCTCCAGGCTGGCGCTGCGGCGGCGGCAAGTGCAGCGTGAGCGTGTACGGCTCGCTCCTGAACGGCAGGCGGTGCCGCAGCTGCGCCCGCCGCACAAGCAGCATCTCCTCCCCGCCGCCCTGCTCATGCTGCTGCAAGTGCCGAGACAGCGCACGCCGCAGCTCTGTAGCAGTGCAATGCAAAGGGAAGTTACAGCGATGAGGGAGGGGCATCGCCCCGCACCTTCGCGGCAGCAGCGGCGGCTGGCGGCGGCGGCGACTTGCAAGGCGGCCATGCCCCTCGCTCCGCACCTTTGCCGCTCCTCCATGTCGCGAGGCACGCTTCGATGTCCGCCGCGAGCCTGGGAGTGGGCGGAAACCCCGGAGCGGAATGAGTGCGGCGCGGTTGGGCAGACTGGTTGCGCGTGAATGCCACCCAATAGCTCCTGTCACCTTTCGAAAGCGCTGGCAACCGTGAAGTCGATGAAAGACGACTCGCTGCCCGCCGCTCGGGCCATGTAGGCGCAACAGCTGCTCTCTAGTCCTTGAGCCGCCCGTACATGGCCACTGATGCAGCCCGAAGTGATCGAAGCACAACCTGAGTTAGAAAGGCTAGTACGATGCGCGGCGGGCAGCGCGCCGAGCGCGTCACTGCGTCCTGCACGGCTCTTCGCTCGGGTGCATGTCCTTCTGTGTTTGCTGCATGCTACGACGTGAATCAATATTTCATAAATTGGGGAAAATGTTGCAGTGTTATTGAAAGGCGGCTGATGTTAAGAAGTTGCTGCAAATTACATCGAGGCGCAGCTGTTGCCCCATTTCAACAGCCGTGGCGTGCTACTTGAAGATTGCAGGCGGTGGCAGGGCCGCCATCAGCTGCTGCAAAGCCTGCCGTCTAGTGGGCAGCTCGTCACCGCAGGCCTGCTCTGCACCCCTCCATCCCACCCGCCGCCGGTGCCCGGGTGCCTGCTCCTCTGCGGGCTCGCCGCCGCTGCGTTGCACCTCCTGTGCTGGATCTCCACCAGCCGATAGTGTGGCCATGGGCCAGCCCAGCAGCTGCCGCACCTGGGAGATCAGGGCGGGGGCCCTCCTCGCCAGGTCACTGCTGGCGGAAGCGGCAGCTGCGTCGTCGGCGCTGCCCCCATCTTCGGCGGTGCCCAGCGGTGGGATGGGCGGCGGCGCTAATGCGCCCCGTGGCGCCAGCATGGCGGCTGTCTGGCCAGCCTCTGGCGTGATGTGCCCGCCCTCTCCTCCTTCTGTGACCTGGCTCCTGAGGCTGAGGGCGGCAGCAAGCTCGCCAGTCTCCACGCTGCTGAGGCTGCCAAACTGCTGGGCGCCCGTCATGGAGGCGGGGGAGTCTGGGTGGGAGGATGCTCGCTGCGCTTTCGCTGGCAGCAGCACCAGGCCAGGCAGCTCTACAGCGGGAAGCTGTTCTCGATGCTGTGGCTGCGACTGAGAGGCTGCTGCCAGGCTGGCCAGAGCCGCCGTCTGCATGTACTCACGAACCGAGAAGGTGGTGCGCCGGGGCTGGCGGGCGAGGGGGCCAACCGCAGCAGCCGCAGCTGAAGGGCAGGCTGAGTCGTGAGGGCTGCCTGCTGCCGAGCCATTGCTGTCCTGTGCATCAACTGCTGGAACGGCTGCCGCATCGACGGCGGCCAGAGCGCTGATCAGGTCGGGGCTGGGGAACCCTGGCGGCCCTCCCTCGTGCACAACCATGGTGTCAGCCGGCCCAGCTGCTGCCGCAGCCGCGGCAGGCGAGCACACGCCCACCGTGCTGAGGCGGCTGGCGCCTGCGCTGATCTGCCGGCTGTAGGGCACTGCCCCTGCTGGCCCATGCTGCGACCGCTGGCGCAGCAGCTTTGCAGCCGCCACTCCCAGTGCCAGGGTGCCGCCAGCGGAGATGCAGCTCAGCCTGTCCAGGTCATAGCCATCCAGCGACTCGAAGTAGCTCTGCTCAGGCGCATTCAATGGAACATGGGAGCCAACCGGCTGTTGGTCATGGGCAGCGGGAGGCGGTGCCAGCAAGAGCCAGACGTCCCGCTGCAAACACGCATGCAGGCCAGCACCAATCCAGCTGCTGCAATCATCACCTACCTGCTTGCGGTAGTCCACTTCGCGCGCCACGTACTCCCGGTAGCGCTTCATGTGCAGGCGCACGTATGGCATGGCCAGCACCTGCAGCGAGCGGCGGCCAGAGCACAGTCCAGTGTAAAAGTCTGCACCACCACCACCAACTCTGTGCCAGGCTGCCCTGTCCATGCCGCATCCAACCCCTCTGGCCCTGGGCTTGCCTCATCAATGCTGGGCCGCTGCTCGGGCTTGCGGCGCAGCAGGGCGGCCACCAGAGCATGCAGCTCGGGGCTGTACTGGTCGGGCAGAGGGGCATACGTGCCTCGCAGGATCTGCGGAGAAAGAGAGAACCAGGCGGGCAGGCACTCTGAAGTATTGTTCGATGTGAAACTGGGCAGCTACTGAACAGCTGGCCGTTGCAGCAATTTTTTTTCAGACAAGTGAATCCTCACCTTGACAGCAATGGCGGACACGGAGCTGCCTCGGAAGGGCCGCTGCAGCGTGGCAAGCTCGTACAGCACGCAGCCTGGGGAAGGAGATCGCATGACCACAGCGCGCGTTGAGGGAGCGGGCAGTCAGAAGCACCAGGTTGCTACCTGCTGCAACCCACTGCACCCAGGACTTCTGCTGGAAACAGGACCCCTCACCTGCTGCCCACACGTCTGCCTTCTTGGAGTACGGCTTGTCCTGCGGTGCAAGGCCAGTGGGCAGCCAGGAGCTGAGTGGCAGCAGCGCTTGACAAGCGCTGCGCGGCCTCCCATCTGCCCAGATGCTAGCTAACGCTGGGCCCCTTCCCACCAAGGGCGAGCGCACCTCTACCAGCTCCGGGGCAAAGTAGTAGGGAGTGCCCACCATCGTCTTGGCGTAGCTCTTGCCAGGCGCCATGATTTTGCTGGCAAGGGCATGAGCCAGGGATTGAGAGCACTTGGGGTTGGGGACCACGAGCAAGGCAAAGCAAGGTGCCAGCCACCGTTTGCAGGCAAGCATGCGACCGACTGCCAACCGCACAACTGCTCATCCTTCCGCCTGCTTACGATATGCCAAAGTCTCCAACCTAGTGGGAGGATGAGAATTGGGGTGCAGCTCAGCGATCTGGCACATGCATGCCATTGCAGACGGGCGGCAGGCGGTGTGTGGCATCTGTTTGCCCACCTTGACAATGCCGTGCCGCCCTACAAGCACGTTGCTGCTCTTGACGTCGCGGTGGATGATGCCCTGCATTCATGGCGTGTCCGTGCACAATTTCCTGCCTGACCGGCCGGCCGCAAAAGGGAGGAGGCTCACAGCCCAGTGCATGGGTGCGCCCCACCAGCGCACCTTGGCGTGCACGTGCTGCAGGCCCAGGCACAGCTGCACGAACTTCATCATCAGATGGCCCTCGGGAAGCAGCTCGCCGGCCCGCGCCTTGAGCATCTTCTCCAGGTCCCCTTCCTACAGGGTGCAGGCACACAGAGAGATGGAGGCAGCACTTGTTTGGAAACCAGTCTCTCGGTCAGACGCACACACGTTGTGGTCTCCCCACATCTTGTCCCCCTTCTGCGCTACAGGGTTGATGACGTACCCTGGTTTGAAGGACTGCAGCAGCCACTGGCATGCCACAGGACGGCTGCAGTTGGTAGGTGCTGTGCCAGCCCACAGTCAGGCGCACCTCGGCATACTCCATGGCGATGTACTGCACACCGCCGTCCGCAAAGCAGTCGTGGTACTGAATCACGTTTGGGTGAGCCAGCGAGCGCAGCACGCGCACTTCATCACGCGTCTTGGCAGGGCGGGGAGGGGGCGCAGCAAGGGGGTGGGCATGCTGTGCTGATTCAGTGCGGCAGCATGTGCCAGGTGACCAGCTGCTCACGGCATGCTCAGTGTCGCTTCCTCAGCGTTCCACCCAACTGCATCACTCCAGCCGGCCCCCACTGAATACGCCCCCAAGCGTGCCGCACCATGCGCCGCTCCGAGGCGCCCATGGTCTCCCAGGCCAGCGCCTTGAGGCACACCAGGCAGCCATCGGCCCGGCGCCGCGCCTTGAGCGCCGACCCAAAGGCGCCCCTGCCCAGCTCCCCCAACACCCCGTACTCCCGCTCCAGCCGGCCGCTGCGGGTGGGGCAGCAGATGAGGAGTGTCAGTGGCACACCGTCGTGAGGAATGTTCCCTGCTGAGTTGCAGTTCTGGCGGCAGCGCAGCATGCATGTGATGCCTGCTGACCACGCATGCACGTGACTGCCACACGCAAACCGCACCCCAGCTCACCCGCCAGGCGGCGCCTCTCCGCTGAATGAGCCGTCAGATGCCACCACCGTGCTGCTGGCGGCGCTGCCATCTGTGGCGGGATCCGCCGCAATGACGTGGGCGCTGCTGCGCCGCTGCCAGACGAGCTCTCCCGGCAGCGGCACTTCGGCGGCGTCAGACGCCATGACCAGGTTGCCATCAACCGACACTTGGCTGGTCCTGTCCCACAGGCTGCCCTGGCTCAGCCGCCCACCGTCAGACAGCTGGGAGGTGCGGGCGCTGCCGCCACCCCCACCTGCCGCCGCCTCCTCCATCTCCCGCTGGATGTCAGCTGCCAGAATCTGCCAGGCGGTCAAGCTGCCCAGGGTGCGGGACTGGGCACGCCCCGACGCCTTGCCGGCGCCCGCGAGCAGCAGCATGGGCAACGCCTCCCCGGTGTGGCTGCTGCGGCCAGGGTTGCCGCCAGACTGCGAGAAGCGGTGCTGGCTGCCGCGGCCATTGATGGAGGGCAGCGGCTTGAGCACGTCCCGTGACTCGCCAGACAGGGAGCGCGAGTCGTCCGCGGCGGCGGCCAGGGGCAGCGGCGGCGGCGGTGGTGGTGAGCGCGCCCGCCTGAAGGCTGGCGCAAGTCGACTTGCGCCCAAGGACCACCAGGGCCTCGCCTCTGCCTCTGCCCGAGGCGTGCCGCCATCCATCGGGTCGCCAGCCGTGGCACACCTTGGGCACACCGGGTGTGGCTAGGTTTCGGGGCTATCGCCTGGCCATTAGGTCCCGGGAAGCGAGATCGGGCGGGCAAAAACAAACACGCAGGCGCCTGCGACGGCCTGGCCCAGCCGCCGCCACTGTGGCTATCTGGCTCCCCTCGGGCTCATCGTCCCCGCAGCCGGCCTTGGGGCCGCATCGGCTGGCTGATTTCATGCTGGTGCTTTAAAAGCCATTTTGATCATAGTACCATCACGGAAGCAGCTGCCAGCCCGCCCAGGCACAGCAGCAAGCCGGCGTCCGCAAGCGAGGGCAGCAGGCGGCGGGGGGCGGGCGGCGCTCCGTCTCGCATCGCATGGGCTTCTGGCCCCTGGAAGCCCCGGGCCGTCATGGCCACCGCAATGCTGTCGCAGCGTGCCATCAGGTTGGTGAACAGCTTGGAGACGAGGGACACGCAGATGGCGATGGTGCCGCGAAAGCCTTGCTGGCGCCAGTCGATGCCGCGCGCCGCCAGGCCCATGCACAGTGCACGGCACTCCTCAAACACCTGGGCGGAGAGTCGCGTGGAGGGAGGGCAGTGTGGGGTCACATGTTTAACGCATGGGCACTGAGTTGCGCATCTCAAGCAGGTGAGCGCCAGCAGACAAAGGCAGACCTTGGGACAGCCACATGTTGTACACCCCTCGAGACAGCCACTCCCTGCCCAGCCCCCGCCAGCACCCCTGCCCACGAACCATGGCCATGAAGCGCAGTGCCAGCAGGACGGTGAGCACCAGCTCGCGCACCGGCACGCCCAGCAGGCCCAGCGGGCGCAGCGCGCGCCCCACCGCTGCCGCCATCGCTTCCGGTGGCGTGGTCACCAGGCACAGGCTGGCGGACTGCAGGGCCGCAAAGGTGAGGCTTGTCAGAGCAACCGCCAGGCCCAGGCTGCGCTTCGTGATGGTGATCCAGCCAAAATGGAACAGCACGTAGCGGTACTGTGGCGCCCCCAGCGCTGTCATGCTGGCTGGCAGCTCCACTACTGCTGCTGAGGCCGCGCCAGACGCTGCTGCTGCCGCTGGTGCTGTGGCTGCTGCTGCGGCGGGGACTGCGCGGTCGCTGAGCACTGGAGGCACCCCCTCGGCTCCTGCGGAGGGCGCACAACAGGGTGGCCAGCTTGTGAGGGTGCAGCTCCTTGCAAATGTGCAGGAGCGGCAACGTTTGGCCAGGAGCGGTGAGCGTGCTTGCACGGCTGGTGCGCTCCTTGCCCAGGTTCGCCCATGCAAGACTGGGTTGTGTGGCAGCGTGGCATGATGCCTGCCTTCTTTGTGCTGACCCTTGTGCTGACCCAGCCCCGCACAGCAGCCACCGTCTCACAGGGGGCCCGCCCCCAGTCCGCCCCGCACCCACCTATGAGTGTGAAGAAGAACAGCACGCCGCAGAGGCCGCCCAGGCGCAGCAGCTGCGGCTCCCACAGCCGGCGTGGCAGCGCGGCCACTGTGGCCAGGCCTAGCAGGCCCACAACGGCCAGCCGTACGGGCGCTGAGGCGCGGGCCATGAGCAGCAGGACCGCCACCGTCCACAGCTGCTTGACCTCGGCGCTGGCATGGTGCAGGAAGGTCTTGGGCTCGGGCACGTACGAGCTGTGCATTTGTAGGGGCAAGCGCCGCTGTTTGTTGCAGGGGCGCGGCGGCTGGTGCACTAGTGGCTGCCAGTGTGCACAGCAGCCCAGCGGCAACGGCACGAGTGCCCACCTGTAGGGTGCCGACGAGAGGCTGAGCACAGACGACAGTATGGTTGCGCCCAGACTCTGCTTCTCTTTCTTCTGCTTGGTGTTGCCTGCAGCCGTGAATGAAGGGAGGCACCGGCATGACTGCGGCCGCAGCGCCGGCGGCAGTGGCGGCGGAAGGCTGGCGGTAGGCGGCGGCAGGCGGCGGCGGCAGCTTGCGCCAGGTCACACATCTCCTCTTGCATGGTGGCGCACCTGCTGCTTGTGCGACGACGGTCATGTGCTGGCGGCGCGGCGCCTTGGGCTGCACAGGGCACGGGAAAACGCCGTCCGCCCAGCGCCCAGCCCCCACGGGCTTGGAATGCAGGGCGATGCCCGCCATCGGCTGTCAGAGATGCATCAGATAGGGCGATCGTGGCAAGCGAGCAGTCTTCTTGCCCCGCTCCCTTCACATGCTGGGCGCTCGGAGATGATGGGGGATCGCTGCCCGTGCCACCTTGTTTCTGCCGAAGCGCATTCCGCGTGCTGATCGCACAGACGGGCCGGGATGTCGCCAGCTGCCGCACCCACCTGCTCGGCGCAGCTGCGTCCCTCCTCGCTGGGCTGCGGCGCTCCACAGCGGCACCCACGGCTAGGGGCAGCGCCGCAACTGCCTCCGCAGCGGCGGGCAGCGCGCCTAGTGCCTCGCACCGCCGAGCCGGCAGCGCCGGCGCAGCCCGCAGACACGCGCTCCGGTGCCGAGCTGGTTGACTTTGTGCTGAGCAAGATCGAGGGCACTGGTGAGCGTGGTGTGCTGAGAATTATCTTGTGCAGCAGGTGGGCTGTGCAGGGCATCCAGGAAAAGCAGCGCTGGTGGCCTGCGGGCGTTTCTGCCGGAACCGCACAAGCAGCGGCGGAATCCGCCGGCGCGCCACCCACCTCGCCATTGCTGCAGATGGCGGCGACCGCATTTCGCCGGCAGACAGGCAGGCAGTCGACGCAGCTCTGCAGCGGCTGGACGAGATCGGCGAGGCCAAGGTGGGTCTGGGGGCCAAGGAGCCTCGGCCTGAGTGCTTGGGCGCCATGCGATGGTGACCATTGGTGCCGTGGTGCTCAGCTCGCATGCCACAATGGCTTTGCGCGCCTGCTCAGCTGCCTTGCTGTCTCGCTGCCGCAGCTGCCATGCTGTTGGCACTGTGCCGCAGTCAATGGCTGTCCCTGCGTCACCCTCTGCCCCGCCTGACCCGCTCCCTGCTGGCCGGCTGGCTGGCCTGCTTTTCCGTGCAGGCGGAGCGGCCGCTGGAGGACCCGCTTGTGTTTGGCAATTATGTTGTGGACTATGTCAGCGCGGGGCCATCGCAGGTGAGCTGCCCTCCGGCGCGTGTCGCTGCAGCGAGCGGCTCAGCACAGAGTTGGCGTCCTGATACCTCCTGGCATCAGCAGCCCTGTAGCAGCCAACAGCTGAGCACGTGGAGCACTGCCTGTGAACCCGACTGCCAACTGCTCATGAAAGCTTGGTCCTTTGCCATACCACTCCGCCGCTGCGCTGCACACCTACCTACACCAGCGACCTTTGCCGTGCTCCCACAGAACGGCGCCCCCGCCGGCGGCCGCTTCCGCTCCGGCCTCGGCAAGCTGCTCTTCCGCACCGTGCTGCTAGCGCAGGTGCGGGTGGGGCCTGCAGTTGTCTGACGGCGGTTGTCTTACGGGACAGGCTGTGGTGGCATGGGCTATGGTGCAGAGCATCAAAGTTTGCATGGCGGCGACGCGTAGCTGTGCGGCTGCGCTCCTCCCTCCCTGCCTCAGAGCGTCCTCCAGCCAGACATCGTCACGAACAAGGTGTGGTTGCCAGCTGTTGTGGTTCTTGCACTGCTTCCATGCCAGCTGTGTGTGGCGTTGTGAGGAGCAGCAGCCCTGCATGCCTCCCACCGTCCTGCCCAAGCTGCTGTGCTGCCAGGCCCACGCTGCTGTGCGCCGGGCCCAGCTGCCCTCCTGATGCACGTGTCTCAACACCCACCACCCATCCAACCCACCACGTCACACACCCGTGCCACATCACCTCCCCCGCTCCTCGCAGGTCGAGTTCCGGCTGCTGGGCTTCATCCCAGGCAGCGTGGGCCTGCGCGGCCGCTTTGTCAGCATCCCCGAGCGCGAGGGCGGCGAGGACCGCAAGGACACAGTCAAGGTGGGTGGGGCCGTGCCTCCTGTGGCTCTCTGGAGCCGGCACCTGTTGTGTGCTGCCCTGTGCCTGCTGCCCTGGCTTGTGGTTGCATGACTGCTGCTGGGCCCTCGTGTCCCTTGCTGCTGCTGCTGCTGCTGCTGCTTGGCGCTGTCTGGGTGCCCTGTTGCAGTGTGGTCCTGCCCCTGGGCTCCAGCACCACTGCCGCCCCCACCCCTCGCCCTGCCGCCTGCTTGCAGGTGTTCTTTGAGCCGCCTGTGCTGTCGCTTGGCAAGGACATCCACATCAGGTGCGCATTGCAGCGCTCAGTCAGACTCGCGGCGGTAGGACCCCGCCTCCTGGGGGCAGCGGCGTAACCCGTGCAGCCGCCAACGCTGCAGCCGCCACGAATGCTTGCGCTACTTACCGCACACCCCTCGCGCAACCGCCCCTGCTGCAGGACGGGCCCACCCTCCAGTGTGGTTCTGAAGACGACGTATGTGGATGAGCGCGTGCGGCTGGGCAAGGGCAGCCGCGGCTCGCTGTTTGTGTTCACCCGCGGCGGAGCAGCAGATGTGGCAGGTGAGCGAGCAGGGGGGGTTGAGCTGCAGTGCGGGAGGGCGATGCTGCTACCGTGTGGCATGTATGTGTGAGTTTGTGCACCTCTCACCAACTGCATCTGTGCTGCGAGCAGGCATGGACCAAGTGGGGCTGCAGCAGAACACGCCGCTGGGCAAGGTCATCCTGTGTGAGTGGCGCGTGTGGCCTGGCCCTTGCACTCAGCCAAGTTGGCGGGCAAGGGGAGAACTCCAGCTTAAGCTGCCTCTGCTTCGCTGCTCAGCCAGATGCTGAGCAGTGTGATTCGGCCTGCCACAGCCTCTGCCTCTAACCACAAACCGCACCATCATCTGCCGGCCTGAGCAGGGGGCATTGTGGCGGCGCTCATGGGCAACGGCGTCTGGCTGGCATCGCGCGGCACGCTGCCGCCAGTCATCCGGGCAGCGGGCATCGTGCAGGTGGGTTCAGTGGGGTTCAGTTCCATGCCTTGCTTGCATGCCTTAGGCAGGAGGCAGTTGAGCGCAGCCAGCCTGCCAAGCCCTCTGGGAAGCTCCTGGCAGCTGGCCTCCCGGTGCTTGGCTGCCCTGCACGGCATCCCAACTGCACCCTGCTGCGCATCCCGCCTGCCGCAGGTCGTGCTTGGACTGGCGCTGGGCGGCGTTGTGCAGCGTGGCGGCATAATGCAGGATAACGAGGACCGGCCAGAGGTGGCCGCGCCTGCGGCCAGCGAAGCCAAGCCTGCGGCCAGCAGCTGAGCGACTGACTGAGGCAGGCGCTGAGCCTGGCTTGCCCCGGGGCATCCTCATGGTGTGGGGATGGTAACTCGAGCGCACTCTCTTGCCCGCAGGCCAAGCAACTCGCAATGAATGAAAAGGGGCTGCCGTTCAGCGTTGCCCTTGTTATGTTCTGACTTGTTGACCGACTTTGACCACGGTTGACGCATCATCTTTGTTATGCCAGCGCCTCATGGGAGCTCATTGCTGGTGCACAGTGGGCATTGCCCTCGGCACGTACTTCTGCCCTGGCAGACTGCAGCACGACCGACGGCACGCGTGAGTAAGTTTGAGATCACGGGCTTCGGCAGGACGAGATGCCTCAGATCTGTACACCCCTGTCCTGCTCACACGCACAGCTCTGCCCCGGGCCCACCCCTGCAGATGCTTGTTCCAGCCCGCACTCTGGACAAGGTTGTCTCTGCGTGCCTGCCCAATGCATGCCCCCCGCTGCCCAACCTGCTGCATCATCGCCCGCTAGGCTGCCATCCGCCCCAGCGCTGGGCAAATTGGGAAGCCCCTCAGGGCTTTTGCCGCAGCGATCACGAAGCCCAAGAGCGCCCCGACACCTTTCTCAGCGAGCGGCAGGCAGCTGGCTGCCCTTTCTGCAAGCCCGCGGTGCTCGGCTCCTCCACGGAGCCCTATTGACTGCGGTGCGTGCAGATTGCCCCCTGCAAGTCATATGCAGCGCGACCAAGGCCCGGCAAGCACCTGGCGCGCCACAAGGACCCCTTACCCGCGCGCCTCGGGTTGCTGCCAGCGCGCCGCTCGCTGCCGACCGTGACGGCGCCTCTGCCTTGCGCAATCCCTGACCCCCAGGCACCGGCGCGACCTCCCCACCCCTTGGCCGGGCAGCGGAGCCTCGGCCCGCTGCCAGGTGCGTCCAGGCTGAGGAGTGGCAGCGTGGAGGGTGGCTTGGGGCCTCAGCGACCCTGCGCAGGGGCCCACTGCCGAGGCGGCAGCGGCGGGGCGGCGGCCAGCCGGGCACCGACCCCTCCTCGTCCTCCTGCCCGCCTCGCCTTGTAGGGCACCATGGCGACGGGCGGCCTGGCAGCAACACGAAAGCCAGAGCCGCTGGACAACCACCCAAAGTACCAAAAGGTGCGGCCTGGGAAGCAGCGGCGGAGGCCGTGCCGCCCGTACTTGTGCGGCCTTCAACCCGCCTCCTGTGCTCACTGCCTGTGCTGCCTCCCTGGTGACTTTGCTGGTGCAGGTCAAGGACCTGAACTCGGGCACGTTTGGGTTTGTGCAGCTAGCGCTGGACAGGACGACGGGGCGCAATGTCGCCATCAAGGTGCGCAGTCCCGGGTGTGGCGGTGTGGCGTAGGGCAGACGCCTGCGGGTGCCCTGCGGCCCCCGCGTGCGCTGCAAAGCTGGTAGTGTTTGCGCACCCCCCTTGCTGCTGCGACGGCGCTAACAAGCTTTACCTCCCCACTCTGTGCAGTTCATTGAGCGCGGCGACAAGGTGCGGCGGTTTGAGGGACCCGCTTGTGCAGCCGCCGGCGTCACAGCCTCTGCGCTAGGACACCACAGCATCTGCAGCCCTCAGCACAGCCAGATCAGCAGCAGCTAGGCAGGCAGCATGCTGCAGCAAATGGCCGCTGCTGCTGCTGCGATCGCCGCTGCTGTGGAGGCGTGCGCACCGGCTGTCTGCAGCGCACCCCGCCGCCACGCCATCCCTGATGGTCCTCCCTGCCCTGCCGCCACCGCAGGTCACCAAGTATGTGGAGCGAGAAATCATCAACCACAGGCAGCTGGTTCACCCGCACATCATCCAATTCAAGGAGGTGCGGCGCCGCTGCAAGCCGGAGCGCTGGCCAGGCTGGCCAGCGCAGGGCGGGCTGATGCACTGCAGGGGTTGGAGGCAGGTGGCATTCTGGCGGCGGCATGGCCTCCAACTGGAGGATGTTGCTGCTGCGCTTGGACCACTGTGCTGCTCTTGTTTGCTGTGGCAGCTGCTTGGTGAGCAGGCATTTCATTGTGCCTTCAGCCTGAGGCCCCAAGGCTCGTGCCGCCGTCGCTGGCTGCCCCGCTGCAGGTCTTCCTCACGGCGCAGCATCTGAGCATGTGAGGCAGCAGCCGTGGGCTATGCGTCAAGCCACCTGGGCAGCATGCAGTTGGCATCCGCTTGGGGTGCACAAATCCGCTTGGGGTGCACAGGGCGTTGTGGTGCACCACGTGTCGGTGCAGCGCCGCATCCAACGGCGCCCCGCCCTGCGACCGACACCTGCCCGCTGTGCGCTTCTTCTGCAGCGCCATGGAGTATGCGGCGGGCGGCGACATGTTTGAGTACGTGGTGCGCAAGGGCGGCCTGCGGGAGAGCGAGGCGCGCTGGTTCTTCCAGCAGCTCATCGTGGCAGTGGACTACATCCACCGCATGGTGAGCCAGGCACCCGACAGTCGTCTTGCTGCTGCCGCTGTTGCTGCTGCCGTTGGTGCTCTGCCCTGGTGCTGGTCCTGGTGCTGGTGCTGGTGCTGGTGCTGGTGCTGGTGCGGCTGGTATGGGCGCTGCACCCAAAGGTTCCAGTACCAACACTGCGCCAGTGCTTGCTGTCGTGAGCTTGCAAATCGTGCTAGCGCGCTGCGCCGCGGCTGCTGTTGCGCACATGTTGCATGGCCCACAACACATACCTTTGCTGCTTACGCACTTGGCAGGGTGTGGCCAATCGCGACATCAAGCTGGAGAACACGCTCTTAGATGGCAGCCCGCGGCCGCTCATTAAGGTGCAGCGGGTGGCTGGAGGGCTGGCTGGCATGCTGTGGCACTGCACGGCAGGCGCGTTGACCATGCAGACAGAGCCTGTAGGCTGATGCACTCGTGCCGCCTGCCCCCGGCGCTCCTGGCTGCACCGGCTCTGACACTCCGCCCCCTCAAAACCTGCTCCCCACCCTGGCCAGATCTGCGACTTTGGCTACTCCAAGCACGAGAAGTACCAGAGCGCTCCCGGCAGCCGGGTGGGCACCCCCGCGTACCTGGCGCCCGAGGTCATCATGACCACCAAGGGCAAGACGTACGACGGCAAGGTGCGGCTGTGCAGCGGTGGAGGTGGGCGCTACCTGCCAATGCGTGTGCACGTGCTGGGTGGTGGGATAGGCGCAAGGGCAGCGCAGGCAAGCCGTGCCTTACGCCTTTGAGCGCCGCCTGGCCTCTTCTGGCTCCCAGATGACAACTCCCCTCGCCTCACCGCCCCACCCCCACCCCCGCACCCGCCCCACAGGTGGCAGACATCTGGTCGTGCGGCGTGATGCTGTACGTCATGCTGGTGGGCGCCTACCCCTTTGAGCGGCCAGAGGACAAGCATGACAACCAGAAGCTGCAGAAGATGATCCAGGTGCAGGGGAGCGGGAAGGGGTGTGTGCAAAGCGGGCAGGGGTCCTGCACACAGGCATTCCGTGGGCAGAATGATCCAGGTGCAGGGGCAGTGGGGAGGGGTGTGTGCAAAGCGGGGAGGGGTACCTGCACAGTGGGTCGACGTTGCAGGCTGGTGCCCAAGGTTGGAGATGCTTCAGCAAGGACTGGCGGCTGACCCGCGCCGGTCTCCCTCCCCCCCCTCCCCGCCCGACGCGCAGCGGATATTGAAGGTGGAGTACGACTGGCCGCCACATATAAAGTTGAGCCCCGAGTGCCGGGACCTCATGTCGCGCATCCTGGTGGCGGGTGAGCGCCATGCCCTATGGCATCCCCCACTGCATCTCGTTTACAACCCGCTGCACCCTGCCGCTTGCTTGCAGTGCAGCAGCCTTTCCGCAGGACCATGTATGCAGAGCAGTGCGCCCGCGCTCCGGTTTCCACCCTCCAGCCAGGCCTGCCCTGCCCATGCACTGCTCTGAGCCCTGGCGCCCCCTGCCGCATCCCACCTCCCCCTGTGCAGACCCGGCCAAGCGCATCACGATCCACGAGATCCAGGACCACCCTTGGTACATGAAGGACCTGCCCCCCGGGGTGAAGGAAATGAACGACAACATGCGCATGCCGCCCGGGGGCAGCCAGGTGCGCAGGCGGGGCCTAGTGGGGCGGGCTGGGGCGCGGGCAATTGTGGCGGACGTGCGTGCCTCTCTGTTCCCAACCTCTCCCAACCTCCACGGAGCTGCCCTGCCCGTTCTTCACCCGTTCTGCGGCCCAACATAACCCGCCCATGCATCCCACCCTGCTCCACTCCCGCCGCGCAGTCGGAGGCGGAGATCCGAGCGGTGGTGCAGGAAGCGCAGAAGAGCAGCGCCGCCAACCCGGCTGGCTGGGAGGTGAGGCAGGCTGGGTATGCGGGTGGACAAAGAACGGGCTGTGGGGCGCCCTTGAGCCTCCTGTCAGCGCTGGGAAGGCGTGGCAAGTTGCTGGCCGGCATAGCCTTGTCCGGCTCGCCCGCGCATGTTGGATGAGAAACGAACTCACCAATATGGGCAGCCAGTGCAAAATCGTGCACGTGCGTGCCTGAACCGCTCAACCCCCGCCAACTTCAACCCGCCCGCAGGATGACTACATTGACGACACGATGGATGCAGAGAACTACGAGTCGTCGTTTGACGAGTGGGGTGAGTGCCACTGGCTTGTTGTGCCAATGATGCGGCCAGGTGCTGGCCTCGCTCAGGGCGTGCGTGCCACATTCTGCCAATCAACAAAGATGGCCGACGCCAGCTGTGCCCCTCTCCCCTATCTCCAGGAGCCAGCTAGCACCCCGATTCACGTGCGCCTTTGCGGCGTGCGGCATCTGATCACCATCGCCGCGCCGGCCTGGCCACCATCGCAGCCGCCTCGCTCTGACCATTGACAACAGCCTGCTTGCCACATGCCCTCCTGCTCTGCTGCTCCCCCCTGCTACCGTTGTTTGCTCTCAGCCACTTGCCCGCCGCGCCCTCAGCTCGCGCTCTCTTGCTCTGTAGGTGTGCGGCCTCAGCCCCATGCGGGCCTTCCACCGCTCTCGCCCCGCCCTGCCTGCCCTGTACCCACCCCGCTCCGGCACCCCCACACATTCCTGGCGCATTGCCCGCCCCTCTGCTATCTGTTTCCCGTCCACTGATTGTTTCCAGCCTGCACAGCCAGCGGTCCTGCGCACCCTGCAACTAATGTGCGTCAAGGGGCGGAGCCAGGCCCGCCTACACGGTGGGGCCCAGCTGGCGGCACCCCTGGAGTGGCCCCACAGTTTGCTTACTGGATGCCTGTGGCACCTGCTGCAGACGGGCTGGCAGGTGGCAAGCACAGGTGCCACAGCCCAGTATCTGTGTTGCAGTGCACGCATCCTGCTGGGCCGAGGGGGCAAAGGCGGCGGGGCCGAGGGGGCGAAGCAGCAACGGGGAGCAAGAAGCGGCTCATGGTCGCCCGTGCTCGCTGGTTTGGCGATCCGACTCGATTGTGTCAGTTTGGGACCGCGCCCAGCACTCCTCAGCGGCAGGCGTGCACGCTCGTGGTTGGTGGCCCCACACGCAGGCGGGCAGTCGCCGGCGGCAGGCAGCAGAGCATGCAGGGCGGCCAGGGCCCGCCCCAGGGGCCTGCGGCGGGCCCCCCTTCGGGAGACCCGCAGAGCGGGCAGAGCACCGAGGGCGAAGACTTCCTAGCGGGCCACCCTCGGTACACGCAGGTGGGGCGGACGCCACGAGGGCGGCCGTGAGGACGGCCGCGGCTGCCTCCACCGCCGTCGGGGCCGCGCTCGCCGCTCCCCCACTCCAGGGCCACTCCCCCACCCCGCCGTGCCTGCCACACACTTGCCCCGCAGATCCGCTACCTCAACCGAGGAGCCTACGGGTGGGTAGCATGGTCACCACGTGTGGCCCGGGTAGCAGGTCACCACTTGCGGCCCGCTTGCAGGGGCCTGCAGCGCCGGTGCTGCCACCGGCCAAACTCAACCCCCCTCCTGCACCCCTGGCATGCAGCTTTGTGATTCTGGCGCATGATGCGGCGACCAATGAGCAGGTGGCGCTGAAGGTGAGCAGGGTCTTTCCAGCGGCGCGCACGGTGGGCCGTCTTGCAGCCAAGGGGAGCCGGGCTGGCAGCAGATTCTTAGGTAATGCGGGAGGTGTGGAGCGCGCGAGGCTCCTGCAAAACAAGCGCCCATGCAGCGCCCCTACCATTTGAAACCCCCTCATGCTGACACCCGCCTCACCCTCCCCAACGACCTACCCAGTTCATCAAGCGCGGACCGCAGGTGCGGTGGGCTGGCCAGTGCTTGTGGGCCAGGCTGCGTGCTGCCAGCCACCCTCCCTGCCCTTGCTGCTGTGCTGACTGCTGCGCCCGCCTAACCCCCTGGTCTGCCTGCAGCACATCACCAAGTATGTGGATAGAGAGGTGAGCCGATGCTGAGGCAGCTTGTCATCAGCATTGTTGCCCCAGCCGCTGCCTGCCTGGCTCTCCTCTCCATGGCAGCCACCCCATCAGCCACCCAGGCACTCAGCCCGCCTCCACTGCTGGCCCTGATCCCACCGCAGATTGCCAACCACATGCGGCTGCGGCACCCACACATCATCGCGCTGCACGAGGCGAGTGTGCTGGGCAGCCTCAGCCGGCATCACCGAGCATGCCGGCGTTTTGCGTCCAGCTGGCCTGCACCCAGCGCTTCTTGCTGGGCAGCCACCTGTTGGACTCATGCGTCGGCACCGTGCTGGCCCATGTTCTGCCGCAGGTGTTCCTCACACGGACGCACCTGGTGCTGGCGATGGAGTATGCAGCAGGCGGCGACCTCTTCCGATACGTGTCAGCGCGGCGGGGGCTGCCGGAGGACGAGGCGCGCTGGTTCTTCCAGCAGCTGATAGTCGCAGTGGACTACTGCCACCGCATGGTGAGGGCTGCGCGGAGCAGCCGGCATGCTGTTGCCTGCTGTGAGGGGGGCTTGCTGTTGCTACGTGCCTGAGGTTGGGCGCTGCCTCCCATTGGAGCGCGCTGTGCTCGCACAGCCCCTGCCGCTCACCTGCCGCGCGCCCCTGTGCTTGTGTCTCCCTAACCTGTGCAGGGCGTGACCAGCCGCGACATCAAGCTTGAAAACACGCTGCTGGATGGCGGGCAGTGGCCGCTGATCAAGGTGCGGTGCCTGGGCAGGTGGCACTCTGGAGCCTTGGGGCAGAGGCAGGAGCCTACCCTCGCAGCTTCCCACCCCACCCTGCCTCACTCCGCCGCTGGCCCACCCGCCCACCTTGCACGACTGCTTGCAGCTGGCGGACTTTGGGTTCAGCAAGGACCCCAAGCAGCAGAGCGAGGCCAAGACCCGGGTGGGCACCCCCGCCTACCTGGCGCCAGAGGTCATCGCGGCGCAGCCCGGCAGGAGCTACGATGCACAGGTGGGGAGGGTTGAGGGGCAGGCAACTGAGAGCGCATCTTCACAAGCCAGTACTGTTGCGCGGTTTGCCCAGGTGTGGCTGGCTCCCAAGCCAAGCAGACCAGGCTGGCGCTGCCTCAAGCGCTCGACTTCACCGTGCTCCTGGCCGCAGAAAGTGGACATCTGGTCATGCGGCGTGCTGCTGTACGTCATGGTGGTTGGGCGGTACCCCTTCGGGTGAGTGGCACCTGCGCCTCTTTTGTTCAAAGCACCTGCTCGTTCCCAGCCGCTCATCGCCGCTCACGTGCTGTGTGCCCGCCCCGCGCTGCCCTCGGTGCGCAGCATGCCCAGCGACGCGCAGCTGGACCCCATGCGGCGGCTGTCCCGCATGATGGAGCGCACCATGAAGGCCGAGTTCTCCTTCCCGCCGGACAAGCCGCTGAGGTGGGCTTGGGCGGCGGGGCTGTGTGCCGGCACCAGTTGCAGCTGGGCTGTCTGCAGCGATCTGTTCCTTGAGCCCACCATTGGGTTTGGAGTGGCAAATCGCCCTCACCAGGCGTGGGTGACAGTGCTGCCAGGGCCGTTGATGAGCCTCCTGCCCTCCCGCCTCCGCTTGCAGCGACAGCCTCAAGGACTTGATCAGCCGCATCCTGGTTCGGGATCCGGCGGTGCGGCCCACACTGCACGTGAGCGTTCTTGCCACCTGGGCAGGCTGCTTGTCGGTTCAGCAGTGTGTCCCCGTGCATCCAGACGTCCTTGGTCGCTGATGGTGTTGCCTGAATCGCCGACGCGATTTCGACTGGACCTGTTGGCCCATCCTGGTAATAAGTCGGGGAGCTGCAGGCACGTTGCATCGTATCCACCCCTGACCTGCCTGCCCGGACTGCCCCCTGCTTGCCTGCCTGCAGCACATCCAGTCGCACCCTTGGTTCATGCAAGGCCTGGAGCCGGGCGCGCTCAACTTCAACGACGCCATTGTGCAGGAGAGCCTGGCCAACCAGCCAACCCCGGAGATGCTGGCGGAGGTGGGTACTGACGTGTGGCAGCTGCTGCTGTGAGCACGGAGAGGGGTGCTGAGCGTTGGGGTCCGCTCTGCGCAAACCACCATGCTGTCACTTCAGCCAGCTTAGCAGTCAACCTCAGTCAGCAGCGCTGCATGCTGCAGCCAACCAGCAATGGATTATGTTGAGGGTCAGCCTGGCGGTGCTCGCAAGCTGTCAAGGCCCCAGCAGAAGAGTGCCCGCCCCGCCCCGCGCACCAAGCGGCTGCCCGTTGCCCCTGCCGCGTGCCTGCCCTGCAGGTGCACTCGATTGTGGAGGAGGCGCTGCGGGAGGTGCCCAGCGACGCCTCCAGCGGCAGCTCCCCAGCCATCCGCCAGGCGCTACTGTCCAACCAGCCAGGTGAGTTCTTGGTGTGGCGTCAGGTGGGGCCACCCTGCCCAACGCCGGCTGCAGATACAACTTTGAAGGAACTTGCTTGGTGTGCGGTGCATGGCAGGTCTTGGCGCTCGACCTGTGCCTCGCAACCTCGCCCACTTGTCCTGCAGGCCTTGACGGCCCGCAGTTGATGAGCGGCATGGAGTCAGAGGAGCTGTCCAGCTACCTCACGTCAGGTGGGTGCTGCGCCTGCCGAACGAGCATGCGTGAGACTTGCACAAGCCTCAAGTGACCCCAGGTGACTTGCAGACATGTCTCTCCACCCTTCACCGCTGCTCCCCTCCCCAATCAAACAGGCACGCTGAGCCCCACACACCGCACAGGCAACACTGGCGGCGGCACCACCGGCGGCGGCATGTCGGGTTGATGCCGATGGGCGCCTGCTGGTTGCACGCCCTGGGAGCGGCAGGCAGCTGCTGCTGGTGTGTGTTTGTTTTTTGTGCAGTTTGTGATCTGTGTCAGTTGATCTTTGCCGTTCACCGCTCACTGCCCGTGCCTCCGTCCTGCACCTCCTACACATACGAACTCTTCCATGCTGTCTCTGGTTGCAATGTCGTGCTCGTATCCATCTGTCTCTTGGCCGCTGCCCGCCTGTCTCCGGCCTGTACACTCGTTGGCATGGAGCTTATCATGGGCTCTGCTGTTGTTTATTGCTCTTGCTTTTGCCCGTTAACACGTTTTCCTGCGGCTGAGACTTGCCAAAGAGCTTGGTTATATGGGATTGGCAACATGTGGGCGCCAGGTTTGGATTTCAGACCAGCTGTCCCTGCCCTGTGCGTCTGAGCTGTTTCTGCAAGCACGGGGATGGCAAAGCAGCGTATACAAGCAGGCCCAAGTGAGCGGAGGTCCGCACAGCAACAGTGGCCACGTCATGGGCTGGTGGCACAAGGACCACTGTCTGCGCTTTGCTTTATTCCCCCTGCCCGTGCCACACGCATATCACCCACAAACTACGCTCTCCCGCTCCCCACAGCGAGCTCAAGCCAAGCAGCGCGGCAGCGCGCTAGGGCTGCTGTCGTCAGCGCGGCGCACTGGACAGCTGCTAGGCCCGTTGGGTGCGACGCCGAATGGAGCTGGGCGTCCCCGAGGCGGGAGGGAGCCCTGAGGCGGGTGGCGGGCCGGACAACCTCCTGGCGGGCAATCCGCGGTACCAAAGCGTGAGTAGAGTCGGGAGGAGCCGGAAGGGGCAGCGCGCGCCCGCCTCAGCAAGGTTGGGTTGCGAGCCGCGCCTGGCGGGCCTCCCGCGCCTGGAACGCCAGGCCACGAGTGGGGTCTGTGTAGCAGCCAGGGTTGAGCGCGGCGGGGCGGTGATCGGGGCGGGGCAGGCCTGCTGCAGGGCACCTGCCCGCCGCCACTCCAGGGCTGGCCGTCGCGTGCGGGGCTGGTCGTGAACCCTTGCCCTCTGCCAGCCCAAACAACCTTGAAGCCAGCACAGTGTAGCAATGTTAGAGGTGCAAGAGGCTGGGCTGCAAAGGTACAGCTGCGGCGATGCCTCGCCGGGTCGAATGCGCTCCCGCCTGCCGCGGCGCTCGGGCTGCGGAATTCAGCATCCCAGCCGGTGCTGACCGCCCACGATGTTGCACAGCCTCTGCAGCCTCGCATCCACGATTTCCCTGAGCATCGTAGGAGGAAACATTCCTCTTCACTGGATGCTTGCATCTTCCACTTAGACTCCTGCCACCCGTGCACATCCCTGCCGCAGATCCGGTACCTCAACCGTGGCGCCTTTGGCTTTGTGGTGCTGGCGCACGATAAGCAGTGCAACGACCGCGTCGCGCTCAAGTTCATTGAGCGGGGGCCCGAGGTGCGGCGGCAGGTCCAGCCAGAGGGACGGCAGATGATCAGCCGTGGGTCGGCAGATGGCCGCCTCCCGGCAGGCGGCAGCTGCCCAGCTGGCCTGGAGTCCGTGCTGACTCCCAACCCTGCCACCCACCTCTGTGCTGCAGCACATCAACAAGTATGTGGAGCGCGAGGTGAGGCGGCCAGCCGGCGCGGCGCCTTGCTGTTGGCGCTCGGGCATGGTACAGGCGCCGACTGCACCGGCCTGGCTGGCTGGTGCACCACATTTTCTGGATGCTGCGGCGCTTGCCTGCTTTGCCTGCACCCAGGCGAGACCTGCTGGTTGCCAAGCGAGCTGCGCCCTCCTTGCTGTCCGCTGCCAGATTGTGAACCACATGAAGCTGCGGCACCCGCACATCATCGGGCTGCGAGAAGTGCGAGCTGGCATGAGACACAGCTGCCCTCTGGCTGTCCGCGGTACCGTGGTGCTGTCAGTCGCAGCGTAACTTGGGCAAGCACCGCCCACGCCACAACCCAGCCGAAGCCGTCCAGAGCTCACGCCCTTGCCTGCTGCTGCGCCCGCAGGTCTTCCTGACCAGCACCCACCTGGTGCTGTCCATGGAGTATGCTCCCGGCGGCGACCTGTTTCGATACGTGTCGGCGCGGCGGGGGCTGCCGGAGGACGAGGCGCGCTGGTTCTTCCAGCAGCTCATGATTGCGGTCGACTACTGCCACCGCATGGTGCGGCTGCTGGGCAGGGTCGACACGAGCTTGCGGGGGCTGTGTTGGGACTGTGCGGCTGGCAAGCTGCCCATGGTGCCACAGTCTGCAGCAGGCTCTCGACGCCCTCATTTCCCTCCGTGTTCCACGCGGGTGCAGGGTGTGAGCAGCCGCGACATCAAGCTGGAGAACACGCTGGTGGACGGCAGCCCGCGGCCGCTCATCAAGGTCGGCTGGTGGGGGGGCCCTGGCATGCTGGCAACCTGCTGCCCACGGGGCGCGCTGAACTGCTTGATAGGGACCCTGCTTGATGCAGCTGCGGCTGACGCCAGCTGGGATCTGGAAGCCTGTGACATGACGCTGCGGTGCCCCCAACCACAACCTGCAGCTGGCGGACTTTGGGTTCAGCAAGGATGCCAACCAGCACAGCGCACCGACCAGCCGGGTGGGCACCCCCGCCTACCTCGCGCCCGAGGTCATCACTAACCAACCAGGCAGGTGTACGACGGCCAGGTGCGTGCCGCGCTTTCAAGCTGTGGTGGTGGCCGCTGCCGGGTTCCATGCATGTGGCATGGTTCCGCACTTGCAGGTTCTGAGGTTGCTGCAGTGGCTAGAGGCAGTTGAAAGGCGCTCCATTGCGGTCTGCCTCCCACCACGCAGAAAGGCGACATCTGGTCATGCGGCGTGCTGCTGTACATCTTGGTCACCGATAGATACCCGTTTAGGTGAGAGGGCCACTTCGCTGTGCCTGTGGCACTGCCTGTGGGCCCTCCCTCCCTCCCTCACCGCTGCTCCGTCACCGGGTGAGCCACCTTGCGTGCATGCCTCACCTGCGTCCGCTGCTCCTCACCGCCCGCAGGCGGCCTGGGGACGACGCGATGAAGCCCAACCAGAAGCTGAATGTGATGCTGCAGCGCATCCTGCGCGCCGACTACTCCTTCCCCGCAGACAAGCTGCTCAGGTGGGGGCTGGGGCCGGGGTGGTGGCAGCCACTGGTGGCGGCCGCTGGCGGCAGCCCTGGTAGTGGTAGCAGCTGGCGGCAGCCCTGGTAGTGCACAGCGGCGCAGCTAGCCGCGCTGCCGCGCCCTCTGCCTGATCTCAGGTTGTGGCTGTGCACTCACCTCGGCTCTGCCACTCCTCCCACACCCCGCCACGCTGTGCCGCAGCGAAGGTGTGCGCGACCTGATCAGCCGCATCCTAGTGCAGGACCCCGACGGGCGGCCCACGATAAAGGTCCGAGGGCATGCTGTGCGGTCTGTCTGCTCTGGTGGGCGGCAGTTGGGTGGATGCGCAGGCGGCGACCCACCGGCGCCGCAGTCGGGGCCTGGGATCTGCCTGAACACAGCTGCAGCTGCCCAACTTGCTAGGATCCTGTTGTTGCCGCTTGCTGGCGGCCTCACCCGTGCCCTCTTACCGCTCTCCGCGCCGCAGGGCATCTTTTCGCACCCCTGGTTTGTGGAGGGCCTCAACCCCGTGGCGCTGCAGTTCAACGACTCTATCGTGCGGGAGAGCCTGGCCAACCAGCCATCGCCAGATGTGCTGAACGAGGTGCGCCGGGTTGCTGCGCTGTTGGCGCCGGCAGGCTTGGTGGCTGCAGGCCGGACGTCCGCACGGGGTCAATCAACATGCAGCATGAGTGTCCGACTGTGTTCCACATGTGTGCCATCTTGCGCGCAGGTGCGGGCGATAGTGCAGGAGGCGGCCAAGCCGGTTGCAGCAACGGCACCACCGCCCCCGCAGCCCATGTTACCGCGGCCAGGTGCGCAGCCAGCTATCGTAGAGGGATGAATGCAGCCAAGCATGGGTACTGCAGTCGTGCGTTTGCAGCGCCCTCGCGTGATGGTGGCGTAACGCCATTCAACGCATCCACCCATGCACTCGTTGCCAGTACCCCCTTGCGCTGTTGTGCAGACGAGAGTAACCAAGGCGCGTATGCCAGCCTGGACGAGCTTGTGCGGGGGGCAGCAGCCGAGAGCGAGTCGTTTGACATGCGATAGCGCCCCTGCGGCGTGGAGCAGCCTGCGCGTGATAGCACCCATGCCTTGCCGGCCGGCCCAGGCATGCTGCGGGAGCAGCCTGCCTGGGATCGCGCGCAACTGCGGTTGTGTGTGTGTGAGCCTGTGATGCCCTGTTGAAGATTTGTTGAATGAGGGTTTGCATCGTCATTTCGATTACATGCGTCTCTCTCCTCGCCGGTCCTTCTGCTCTTTCCTCCCACCCCCGTCGTTACCACGGTGTAATGAGCGGTGATGACCACATCCACATGTGGGTGGAGGGATGCTCTTTGCGTGTGAGTGCAGCCAACGGAAGCGGACTGGGTACTCCACCCTATCGCGGAAGCGGGGGTGCTCCACCCTACTGCAGCGAACAGGCGATCCCATGGAATGAGCAACACGCAGGCCGCTCTGGACCAATCTGTGGGCACACACCTTCGTTCTTGCCACCACCACCACCAAGGGAACCCACCTGCCCCCCCCACACCCCCACCTTCGGGCACCCACCCGCCGCCACACACCTCTGTTCTCGGTGCCTCCGTGTGTGGGCACCCACCCGCCGCCACACCACCCTTCCTCTCCCTCCTTCTCCTTGCGATGCGTCGTGCGCCCCTCTCCCTTCCCAGGGGTAGTTGCTGTTCATTACATTTCCATGTCTCCACATGTCCCAAGCGATCGGTTGCATTCTATGGTATTTCGGCCTGCGAAAACGGGGCTGCTGGGCGGCCTGCAGGCGCGGGAGGTCGCTCAGCGGATGGCTGCTCTTGAAACACCAGAGCACGGGCGCAGGGGCGTGCTGGAGTCGAGGGTGGGGGTGCGGTGGCGGTGGATGGAGTACGAGTGGGGGTGCGGTAGGGGTGGACGTGCGTTGCCCAACTTGGCGAGGGCAAGAAGAGTGGGCACCAGGCGCCAAACGGAAGCAAAGGTAGCTAGGCAAGGGTGGCTGGGAGGGGGCAAGAAGAGTGCGGGCTGCCTAGGGGAGGGGAGGTTGCCAGACAAACAAATTCGGGCGATGCGCGGGCGGGGGACATCCGCCACCCGCGCGTGCGTGCCCCGGCGGCTTGGGTGTGCTGCGGGTCCGGTTGTCGTGCCACAGCCGCCGGGGGAGGGGGCGGGCCGCGGCTGGGCGCTGC
>RRZL01000042.1:318201-328692 GCA_006782975.1 Chlorella sp. Dachan
CTGCATGGGAGTGGCAGGCGGGCGGGCCGGGGGCGTGGCGCCGCCGGGCGGGCTGCAGCTGCTGGGGGCTGCTGGGTGTGTGCGCCCGCCAGGTGGCAGCGCCTGCCGGTACCACGCGCTCAGGCGCAGTACAGGCTCTTCTCGATGACGGGCGGGATGGGCTTGATTTCGGTGCCCAGCTCCTGCTCAATCTTGTACCTGAGAGCGGGAGGGGGTGCGGCGGGGTCAGAACCTGTTGGACAGACTGTTCGTCGCATGGACCACGCAAGGACTGGTGCTGCAGCGGCGGCAAGCGGAAGCCGGCCCTGACGGAGTGAAGCGCAACGATCCCGCAAGGCGCACCGCGCCCCTCCCCTCCCCTGCCCTGTGCTCACAGGTTGAAGCGGTCCTCGTAGGTGATGAGGTTGATGGCGATGCCCAGGTGGCCAAACCGGCCCGAGCGGCCCACGCGGTGCAGGTACGTCTCCGAGTTCTTGGGGAAGTCAAAGTTGATGACCACGTTGACGGCCTGGCGGGCGGGGATGGCGGGTGGGAAGGTGCAGGTGTATCGCCTTTTCCTGACACTCGCCTCCTACCCATCACCCCAACCCCGCCCACCCACCTGGATGTCGATGCCGCGGGTGAAGAGGTCGGATGACACGAGGTTGCGGCAGTTGCCGTTGCGGAAGTCGTGGAACACGCGGTTGCGGTGGCTCTGCGCGGCGGGGAGGGGCGGCAAGGTGAGTGCATGCAAGGGCCAGTGATGAGCATGACTCGCTGTTCAGAGCTGGCGCAACCGCGTGACACCCAGCCTCAGCCCCTCAGCCCTGCCCCTCAGCGCCCCCTCCCCCTCCCCCCACCTGCAGCATCTTGGCGTGGATGTAGAAGCAGGAGTAGCCCAGCTCCGTGATCTTCTTGGCCAGCAGCTCCACGCGGTTCACTGCGGTTCGTGGGGGAGGCAGGGGAGCGGCAGCGGGTGGGTCATGCGCTGGAGCCAGGGGGGGGTGATGGGTGGGCAGGCAGCGGGAGGCCATGGGAGGCTCACAGAGCGCGGTGCCCCAGATTTTTGCAACCAGCCCCTGCACTGCCAGCCCACCCACTGAACATGCTGCACCATGCTCCAGCAGATGCACAGGCTCCACATGCCGCCCACTGCCCGCACCCTCCAGCCGCCAGCTGGCACCGGCCCGCACCCGAGTTGCAGAAGATGATGGACTGGTTGATGGAGAGCTTGGCAAACAGGGTGTTGAGGCAGTGCACCTTCTGGCGCTCCTCCACGAATGCATAGTACTGCGGGCCAGGGGAGGGGGGCCAGGGGAGGGGGGCCGGTGAGAACCGAGGTGGGCAGGTGAGCGCGGCGCGCCTCCTCCCCTAGGCTGGTGGAGCACGAGCCGGCAAGCAAAGGCGGGCTTGTCCCACCCCACCTTACCCCACCGCACAATGCACATCAGACGAGGCCCCGCCCCGCACCTGCGTCACGCCCTTGAGCGTCAGCTCCTCCATCAGGTTGATGATGTAGGGTTTGCGCAGGAACTTGTCCTTGAACTGCTTCACCGTCACGGGGAAGGTGGCGCTGCAGGGGGGAGGTGTGGCGGGGCGCAGGAGGCAGAGTCGGGGTGAGACGCAGGGCGCGGGTGGGCAGCCGCTGAGCGGCAAGCAGCACTGGCGGCAACAGGCCCCAAGCCGGCTGGAGACCTGGCCCAGCAAACAAACAGCTCGACAGCCGGCGTTGGCCGCACGGCACACCTGTAGAGGCAGATCTGGCGGTTCTGCGGCAGGAAGCTAATCAGCTGCTCCACCACCGGCTGGAACTCGGGCGACAGCAGCTTGTCCGCCTGCGGAGAGGGCGGGTGGGGCAGCAAAGACGGAGCGGCAGTTGGGGTGGCACAGGAAGGGTGGGGTGGCACAGGCGGCTGGGTGGTAGCCACAGCCGTGTGAAGCAGGCATTGCCGCAAGTTGAGGTGAGGTGCTCACCTCGTCCATGACGCACACGCCGCACTTGTCCAGCTTGGCAACGCCCTTCTGAGCCAGGTCCAGGATGCGGCCTGCCGAGAGCCGGGGCGGGGCAGCAGGCGCGGCATCAGAGGCTGGGTATGGCGCAGGGAGGGCGGGAGGGGCTGGCCACGGCAGAGGCCCACAAGCGCTCGCCTAGCTGACACCTGCCGCGACACCCAAGCTGGCACCTAGGGAGCGGACCGCACATGTGCACTGAGACCAATTATACAACATCCAAGCTGGGCCTCACCGGGCGTGGCCACCACCACGTGCACGGTGGCGCCCAGGCGCACAATGTCGTCGCGCAGCGAGGTGCCGCCCGTGGACACCATCACCTCAACCTGGGGCAACCATGAAATGATTGGCAGAGGCAAGGGTGAGCAGCTTGATTGAGGGTCTCATGTATGGCTGCCGCAGCAGGTGCGTCGGGCGGAGGCACGGCACAGGCATTGAGAGGGCATGGCTCCATGAGGCAGGCGCACAGGCGCCCAGCTCACCCCCATGTGCTTGCCCAGCTCCTTGGCAACCTGGCTGGTCTGCAGCGCCAGCTCACGCGTGGGGACTAGCAGCAGCGCTGCAGGCAGGGCGCGAGTGCAGCGGTGCGCGGGGTCAGGCGTGGCAGAAGCTGGGGCGCCGGCCCGCAGCAACAGCGTCGGTATATGCGGCTGTCTCATCCATACCCCCAGCCGCCATCCGCTCCTCCAAGCCTCGGTGACCCTGCGCTCAAACGCCAGCTCACCCTGGACCTCGTTCTTGCTGGTGTCCACCTTCTCCAGCACGGGGATGCAAAAGGCGGCGGTCTTGCCGGTGCCGTTCTTGGCGCGCGCCTGCAGCCGGGCGAGGGGCGAGGCGCGGTGGCACGGCCCCTCAGCAGGGTCAAGGGCGAGCGGCATCCGGGCAAGTGGACCGCGCCTGAAGGCTGCTTCGTGGACGCCGACCCGCAGCCGCCGTACCGTCCCTGCGGCATGCCCAAGCCGCTGCGAGGAGCGGCGGCAGCTGCCCCGTCACCCGGCCCGCGGCGCTCACCAGGATGTCACGGCCGGTGAGCGCAATGGGGATGCTCTCCTCCTGGATGGGGCTGGGGTTCTCAAAGCCCTTCTCGTAGATGCCCATGAGCAGCTCGCTGCAGAGCAGGTGAGGCGGGGAGACGTGGGAGGGTGAGTGCGGTGCATGGTGAGCAGGGTTTGCACCAGGGGCGGCGTCCATGCCGCTTGCTGCATGCCCGTGTGCCCCCACGAGCGCCTCACCGCTTGAGGAAGTAGTCCTCGAAGCTGTTGCCCTTGGTCGCGGTCACATCCTGCGGGTGCGGGGGAGCAGCATAAGCGGTAAGCACGGCGTTGCCGGCCCGCCCAGCGGCAGGTGGCGGCGGCGGCGTGGCAGCCCGCCAGGCTCCTCCGCTGGTGCCCGGCAGCCCGCCAGCCGCGATTGCAGCACAACAGGGCAACGGCGCGGCGGGGGTTGGCCAGGAGGGGGCCAGGAGGTCCCCCGAGCGCTCACCTCCGTCTTGTAGCGGGGGTCCTTGGGGGGCAGGGCGAGCTTGCTCTTCCAATCCTCGCCCCCTGGCGGTCCAGAGACTGCTGCGGACGACATCGCGGGCTAGGTGGCGGGGCTGGGGCTGGCTGGGGGCGCCTGGGCGAGCTGACGGGGCCACGGGCGTGCTGACTGGAGGTGGCGACCGCGCTGTGCGGGGGCTGGGAGGGCTGGGCGGCGTGGAGAGCGGAGTTGTGCGCGGGGCGGAGTGCCTGGGGCTTCCTGTGGTCCACTGATGTTGCGAAACAGATCTGTAGCGCCGTCTGGTATTTGCAGAGTGCGCAGATCCTGTGCAGGGAGGGAGGGTTGGCCAGCAAGTCAGCAGCATGCTCGCATGGGCAGCAGAAGGCGCCAGCGGGGCGATCCCGCCAGCAGTCAGCCGGCGCAGGTGAGGCAATTGGTGGGAGGGAGCACCCGCAGGCCGGCGCCCGCTGTGGAAGCGCCGCAAGCGCGCCGCGAGCGGGAGCCGGGCAGGGCTTGCGGCGCCGCAGCCGCCAGCGCATCCATTGCCGTCTGGCCGAGTCCTGCAACGCAGCCCTGTACAGCACGAACACCACAAGCTGGAACCAACCCTCCAGTTGCTCCGCACCTCTCCTTCCAGGCACCGCAACCTCGGAGGCCCGGCGTGGCTGCCATCAGGCGGCGCCAGCGCGGCTCACGTTGGACGAGCGGCAGGGAGAGTGGCAGGCCCCTGGACAAAGTGGGCACGCTCCTCACTGTCTGAACCATGCTGCGGCTGGGTGCAGGTGGGCCTGCTGCTGGTGCGGAGGAGACGCCAGGTTGGGCGGTGGGTTCGATGCTGCCACAGCGCAGCGGGCGGCTCTTCATCTTGCCGGCTGGCAGTGCCGGGGGCTGGGACATTGCGATCGCAGCGAATAGTCTGTCATTCTTTGTGTTCATTAGGCTCGCCAGCCGCTTGTCTGCGCAAAGGCGCCTCAGGACCCTACCTCGCCCAGGAGGCCGCGGAATGCAGGGTCTGCTTCTGCAACAGCGGCTGGCCTCAGCGGCTCTGGCATCATGCAGCGGCCGGGGAGCCACGCCGGCGCGGCCAGCAGCAGCCCGGCAGCGGCGACTGTGCGGCAGCAGGACGCCTCGGGCGCCCACCCAGCTGCGGGCAGGGGACGATGACAAGGTCAACAGCCTCCTGGCGCCACCAGGTGGGCACCGGCGGCAGGGCGGCGGCGCGAGCAGTGAGCGCTGCTGCCCGCCACTGCTGCTGCATTCACAACTTGGCCCAGCATCCCCTGCGACTGTTATCTCGCTGGTGCTGGCAACTGAGGCGTTGCATGGATCGAAAGGCACTGCTGCTGCCGCCTGTTGTGCGCAGAGGAGGGCGCCGTGGCCAGCAGCGTGCAGGCGTGGCTGAACCCGCCCGCCGAGGAGCTGCCGGATGATTTTGAGATGCCCATCTGGGACCACCTGGACGAGCTGCGGGAGCGGGTGGGTGCTCACCGGCAGCCAGTGCTGGCGCCTCGGTGGGCGTGCAGGCCTGCTGGAGGGGAGCCACGCCTGCCAGCGGGCCCAACGCTCCAGGAGGAGGCCGTTCGCTTCATGCATGCACCGGGCATGCACCCTGCGGATGCCAACCGCTACTGCACACACCCGCTGCGCAGGTGTTGGTGGGCGCGCTGGCGGCGGCCGCGGCGGTGCTGACCTGCTTTGTCTTTTCAAAAGACCTGGTGGTGTTCCTCGAGGCGCCCGTGGCTGCGCAGGTGAGCGCAGCGGGGCCCTGCTTCGTCGGGCCCGCAGCGGCGGCTCACGTGCTGGACAGCAAACTGCAGCAGTAGCACTCTACGAAACCGTGGCCAACAAGCTTATGCATGACACTGGGTCTGGGGGCTGAGCAGCAGCCGCAGCATTGCTGCTGCGCGCCCAGAGCCTCCGCCTCTACTGGCTGCCATGCGCTGCTGTGCCGCAGGGCGTGCGCTTCCTGCAGCTCTCCCCTGGCGAGTTCTTCTTCACCACCCTCAAGGCATGGGGGGGTGGGGGAGTTGTGCTGCAGCCTGGCATGACCTCGGCCCGCGCATGCCCGCAGGTGCCATGCCCGTACGCTCTTTAGAGCACACTGCCTGCGCTGCTGCCGCCCTGGCCATCCTGCTTGGGCCTGAGAAGCCCCCGCTGCTCCCCCGTCCCTGCCGCAGGTGGGCGGCTACGCGGGCATCCTGGTGTCGGTGCCCACCATCCTGTACGAGATTGCGGCCTATGTGGTGCCGGGCCTGACCAAGTCGGAGCGCCAGTTCCTGGCACCCGTCATCCTGGGCTCCTCGGTGCTCTTCTACGCGGGGTGAGGCTGCACCTGAGGGCACTGGGGCCTGGCTGGCAGTAGGGAGCGGAGGCAGAGGTGGGGACGTGGAGGAGGGTGGGCACCGCCGAGTGACGGAGAGGCCTCCGGGTGGAGCGGATGCAGCTCGGCGCCGGGCTGCAATGCGCCCGCCAACAGCACCAGCTTGATTCCCCCGCCCAGCCCTGCACTTTTCCTGCTCCTCCCCGCAGCCTGGTGTTTTCGTACGAAATCCTCACCCCGGCCGCCCTCACCTTCTTTGTCAACTACGCGGACGGCGCGGTGCGTAGCCTTGGCCTGAAAATAGCACCTGCTTGCTCTGCCCTGCTACTCTGGGTTTGGTTGCTCCCGCCACATCCAGCGTTGCCTGTCTGCTGTGCTGTGCTGTGCTGTGGTATGCTCCACCGTCGCCGTCGCTGCGGCTACTCTGCACGTGCCTGCTGTCTCAGCTGGTTTGCCCTGCCCTGTCCCCCTCCCCCGCCAGGTTGAGAGCCTGTGGTCCATCGACCAGTATTTCGAGTTTGTGCTGGTGCTCATGCTGTCCACGGGCCTGGCCTTCCAGGTGCGCGGCGGGGCGGAGCAGCAGCGCCACAAATGCGTGCTGGCAGTAGTGACTATTTTAGTCGGGCAGGCTTGTGTGAGGGTCGCAGCGGCGGGCATGGGCACCATGCCCCTCTGTCGTGGCGGTCTGGTGATCCTGCCCCTGTGCCCAGCAGCCAACCAAGCTGCGCTGAGCACCACTGCACTGCACCCACCCCAACCACCCACCCCTGCCGCTGTCCCCCGCCCCTGCAGGTGCCAGTCATCCAGGTGATGCTGGGCCAGCTGGGCCTGGTGACCAGCGAGATGATGTTCAGCCAGTGGCGGTGAGCCGGGGGCCCCATGGAGGCTGGAGCAGGCTTGGTTGGGAGGAGCCTGCCCGGCTTCCATCTGCATGGCTCCAGAAGGCATGTGGCGCTGCACTGCCGCAGTGCTGCAGAGCGCGGCGTATGCCTCTGCAGCTCTTGGCTTCTCACGGCTGACGCGCTTCCCATGCCCGCAGGTTTGTGGTGGTTGGAGCCACCGTTGCGGCTGCGGTGCTCACCCCTAGCACAGACCCTTTCACCCAGGTGTGTGTGCCGAGCAGCGCATGGTGGTGGGGGCTGCATGTCGCGCCGTCTGCCTTGCAGGCCAGCGCATGCCCCGGCGTACTGAAGTATGCTCTGCTGCTCCATGCTGAACTGCACCTGCCCAACCACGCCACCATTGCTGCCCCTGCCTCTGCAGACGCTGCTGGCAGTGCCGCTTGTTGGGCTGTACATGGGAGGCGCCGCATGCGTGCGGGCGCTAGAGGCGCGGCGCACGCCGCAAGTCTGAGCGGGCACAGCTGCCGATAGGCACAGCTGCCAAGAGGAATGCACGTTTCAATCCCACGCAGCCAACCTTGCTGCCACCACCGCGTGATGCGCAACAGCCCTCATGTGAGCCTAGCTCGAGCCAACCCTCCTTGTCTGTGCTTGCTGCATCGTTTTACATCCATATCCTCTGGTATTTCATGGCGTCAATCAACAGAGCAGCAATCACACCGCTGCCCAGTAACAATCAAAGCACAAGTGTCAGGGAGAATGAAGCACATGCAATGAGATGGGAGGCACGGCGGCAGTCATGTGGAGCTGCCTGTGCGGCACTACAGACCTGGCGCTGCCAGGCCAGCAGCAGGATGAAGGGCAGCAGCTGTTCGTGCCGCCGCACTGCCACAAGTCATCCGATTGATGGTACAAGAGCGTGGTACAGGGGAGTCGCCGCCCGCTTGGCAGCATCCAGCGATGCGCGCAACCCGGCAGGCTCAGCGGCCTTGGTGTGCCAGGGTGTGGCATTTGACCAAGGCACTTCATGGAGCCGAGTTGCGCTTGCCGCGCAGTGCAGCCGCCTCTACCCGCCCAACAGAACTATCAGCTGGGGTGGGGCAGGCTGCACTACGGGCATGCAAGGTGGTGCTGCCGCAGCGGGATTGACGACAGGTATCGTAGGCACGGCACTGAGAGCATTTACGCTCCCAGTGCCTACCGGCCTCAGCCGCCGGCGCCACATGCCGCGGCTGCACAGCAGGGAGGGCGGAGCAGAGGTGGGCGGCACGCAGCAGCCTGCACCTGAAAGCCAAATCGCGGGCAGCAGCTGCCAGCACATTGCAGTGTCCTCACACGCAAACCACCAGCATCAGCAGCAGGCACTGCAGCAGCACTCTCACCGCCGCTCGCATCTCGCATGTCGGCTAGCCCGGTGATGCGGGGGCCACGTGGCCGAGGGGGCCCGCCGCCGCCGCCACCGCCGCCGCCGCCGCCACCGCCCCGCCCGTTGCGCTTGGCATACTGCAGCCAGAGTGGAGTCCATGTACAGCAGTGGGACGCTTGGCAGGGGTAAACGGCAGCAATCCAAAGCCTGGCAAGTGCAGCAACCGGCAGCCTGGCAAGTGCAGCAGCCGTCAGCCACAGGTCCGCCCCTGCTCACGTCGTTTGCGGCGCTGGGGTTCAGGATCGTCTTGAAGAAGAAGACGAAGAAGTTAACGATTGCCTGCAGAAAGTTGAGGATGGCCCTCAGGCCGAAGGCCGTCTGCTGCTGCAGCACCTGGCCTGCGTAGCGGGAGGGGGGGGGCAGAAGGCGGCGGTGCGGCAGGAGTGTGGGCGGCGGACTTTGGCGGGGGTTTCCGAGGCGCGGGCGGCTGCTGGCTGCCCGCGTTCACTGCCAGTGCCAGTACGGGGAGCGGTGCGGGGTTCAGAGCCCCTGCAAGGCCGGGCACCTTCCGCGCCGCTGGAAGGACCTGCACGCCCTGCGGCGCACGGATCCGGCGCTCGCTCACCATTCCTATCCACGTAGGGCATGGCAGGCGCGGCGCCCTAAAGGCACCGCGTGCCTCGCCGCCCTCCTGCTCTCCTGGCGGCCCCTGGCGCCCGTGCGTTTACGCAGCAGCAATAGGCACGTCGCGGCAACAGCACAGGACGCGCTGGGGGGAGGCATGAAGGCAGTGAACCACTGGGGAGGTGGCGCTGGGCGAGGTGGCGCCGTACTGGCATCGATGACGCTGGCCTGTTGGCCAAGGCCCCTGACCAGCTTGCTGTTGGGCCAACTGTGGAGTTCAGGGCAGAGCAGGGCAGAGCCCTTTCGATTACATGGACAGGGAGGCAAAACTGGGCTCGGGGCATGCCGGGGCCAAGCAGAAGCAGAGGCTATGCAAAGTGGGGCATGTGCCATCAGCACCCCGCATCTAATGTACAATGCAGCCAGTTTGCTGCAAGGTTCCGCGCCGCACCTACAGCAGCTTGGCGCCGTCGTCCACAGCGGTCGTGACAAACTGGGCGGTGGTGCGGCCCGGGGTGCGGCCGTGGCGCCGGGGCGCGCGGTTCAGGTCCCCAACCAGCACCAGGCCTCGCCCCGAGGGCAGCGGGCCCAGCGCGCTGCTCAGCAGCGTGAAGCTGTTGGAGGCGCCCTCCTTGACAAACACGCCCAGGCCCAGGGACGTGTCGCCAGTGCAGCAGCGCGCCACCTCAGCCGCCAATGCCGCCGAGCTGCGGGCGGTGGGCATAACGCTGCGCCCGCCGCCGCCGCTGCTGCCCGCACTCGCCCACAGGTGCTCAAAGCCGTTCTTCTCCAGCACTGGCAGGCCCGAGGCCAGCATGCCCTCCACCGCCTCCTGCAGGTCGGCTGGCGCCTGGGCCGAGGCGCCCGGCAGCCCCGACAGTGAGGGTGACGACTGCGGTGCAAGACGCAGGCGGAGGGGGAGAGGGTGCGGCGTTGGGACGCAGGCGGAGGGGCTGGGCGCGGTGCGGTCACTGGGCTGCCTGCGCCCCTAGGCCTGCACGCTGCTCCACAGTTCAGCCTCGGCCGGCGTGGATCCATGTGCAGTGCAGGCCGCTCGGCAGTGATTGCATGCATGCCCTCCGATGGAAACGGCACGACCTGATCACTTCTGCAGCTGGAGACACTGCGAGCAGCCCCCGCACCTGCTGGACGGAGTGGCGGCCCAGCTCCAGGGCGCGCGCACCCACAAATGCCTTGGCCAGCATGCGGCCCAGGGAGGCACCCCCCACCTGTGGGCCATGAGGACAGGCAGCAGGGAGGTGAGTCACTGCGCTGCCATCTAGAGACTGCCTGGCAAAAGGCTGCGTGACTGACGGCGTTTGGTGCACCCAGAGCTGCGAGCATGCTGGCCGAAAGGAGCAAGGCAGCCATCACGACGGAGTGCACAAGCACAACTCGCGACCCACCCGCGAGTCCTCAGCCAGGCCCTTGGCGCTGACGGCCAGGTACAGCGCGGCAGCAGCCAGTGTGCGGCTGTACTGCAGTGCTGCAGCCGTGTTGCGCTCTCGCTGCTCCACATCAGCGGCCACCCCGCTGCCCTCCCCCGCCGGCGCCGCTGGCCCTGCCTCCTGCTGTGACGCCTGCGCTGCCAGCACCACCTGCTGCGCGCGTGCCTGCGCTTGCGCCGACAGCGGCGGCGCGGGGCCAAAGCAGGCTGCCAGCACCGCTTGCTCCCGGTTGTACCCCTGCATGCTGGTCAGCAGCTGCTCCAGGGAGTGGCGCTCAACAGCCGACTCGGGCACACCCAGCAGGCGGGGGCCCAGCGGGGTCGCCATCATCAGCCAGTCCACTGGGAGGTGGTGGGAGGGGGATCAGTGGCGAGCATGTGGGACAGAGCGGCGGTGAGAACAGGCCAGCAGAACTTCTGGTCG
>RRZL01000042.1:336424-379456 GCA_006782975.1 Chlorella sp. Dachan
GCCCGCTGCGGCGAGCAGCACGTCTGGTATGGGTGCCACGCCTGCTGGCGAGGCCGCGCTTGGCAGGCCGGCGGCGGCGGTCAGCGCCGCAGTGGTGGCCGACACGTCGCTGTGCCCCACCGACAGCGGCTGCTGCCCCAGGTTCCGTGACTGCATGCCAGACAGCAGCTGCAGGGCGGCCGAGGCGGTGGGGCTCTGCACGGGGGCCAGCGCCGCCAGGCCGCCGGCCAGGGAGGGGTATGCGGTGGCCACCTGCGCCATCGCGTTCTTCAGCCCATTCTGGGCGATTTGGTAGAGCTGCAGGGACCGATGGGAGACGAGGGGGATCAGATTGATGAGATCTGGAGGGAGGGGGCACCGCTCGCGGCGGCGGGACGGTCGGCGGCGCCAGCCACTGCCGCGGCACGGCTGGGCGCTTGCGCGGGGGCTAGGGCCCCATCCGTCGAAGCATCTTGCAGGGCGCCCCCCCCCCTCGTCGAGGTAGGGGGGAGGGACCGCTGCACGGCAAAGTCACTTGGGTTGGAGCTACCAGGCACCCACCTCAAGCCAAAAATTCAGCGCGCTGAGGCTCTCGCTCGCAGGGGGGTTTGATCCACCGCCCGGCGGGGCCTGATAAGCACTGAACGCTGAAGCGCTTGCGCAGGCTGCGCCAGGGGCCGTCGGAGCCTGCGATGCGCCTTGATGCCCTCCAACCGCGGAGAGGAGCTGCAACAGAGAGAGGCCTGAGCCTGAGAGAGGGGGCGACAGTAGGTCGCCGCTCGGAGGCCGCCACCCGCTCATATCTCGAGCTCGCTAGAGGGCTGCAACGTGGGAACTCATATGACACACGGATAGGCGATAACAATAGCCAGCATGTGCCCCAGCAGCTACCAGTTCTTTGAGACCCGCAACCATGCGCCTACTGCGGTAGCCTGCGCCATGGGTTTCCACATCAAATGCTCCTACTCGCCAGCACCAGCTAGTGGTGAGACAGTAAGTAGGCTGAAACCCCGCCTGCACATCCAGCCTGCGCCTACTCATGAGCCCTGGGATGGCAGGGGCCAAGAGGGCAGCCCAACCGTTTGCCGCGCGGGCGGCAGCATGGGCAACAGATGTTGCTGCTGCCCCCTGGCCGCCGCGCTCGAGTGTGACTCAGTGGCTCACCTTTCACATAACTTGAAGGCAAGAGTTGCGGACTTAATATTGCAGCGCAGCCGGGCTGCTTTGGGGTGCTTTGCCGACGGGTTGTGTCGGCGATTGCCACATGCGGCATGTGCCGGCATTTGTCTGTACTTGCAGGCGCGAGATCTAACAGTCTAACATGTTGGTGGCAGAATAGCAACTGCTACCAGCCATCCAATGAGCGTGGATGCAGATGCCAGAGAGGTACTAAACTGCGGCCGCCCCAATGGGGATAAACAAGTGCAGCTGCGGCAAAATCTCACGTGAGGTTGGTCCCGCACGGTGATGTTGGCAGGCTCCGATCATGAGACCCCCACTGCACAGCCAGAGCTGCACTCCCCCATGCATTGCCATGGCAGGGATGAGCAATGCAACAAAGTGCACATGGGCGACCCCAGCAGTGCCCGCCCTGCTCATCTCCTCTCCAGCGTAGGGCCAACAGCCGCATTGCCCACCACGCTTGCGCACATGGGGCCCATGCCGGAATCTTCATCACCCCACATCCAAGTACTTGTCGGACAACGCCATGCTACAGCTACACAATAAATCTGTGCTTGCAGACTGGCGGCATGCACAACTGGCGCCCATGTGCAGCAAGAGGGGCGTGTTATTTACTGTGCCCATCAACTCTGGTCTTCCAACCGCACGACTTTGCCTTAGAAATCTGCCTGGCTGCCCCAAAATCTCCGCCCGCCGTCTCTTGCCATCCCCCTGCACATCTTACACGCAGAGACGCACTGGCACAGGCGTACTACTAGTAGCTAGTAGCGCCGCAACTTGATTCTGTGCCTCACGGGTCCCTGCCCGCTGCACGACCCAGGCCAAACAGCCGCAGGAAAGCTGGTTCACGCAGCACCAGGCCCAGGGGCGGCCCTTCCTCGGATGGGATGGCCGTGTTGCCCTGCTGCTGCTGCTGCTGCTGCTGCTGCTGCTGCTGCTGCTGCTGCTGCTGCTGCTGCTGCTGCTGCTGCTGCTGCTGCTGCTGCTGCTGCTGCTGCTGCTGCTGCTGCTGCTGCTGCTGCTGCTGCTGCTGCTGCTGCTGCTGCTGCTGCTGCTGCTGCGCTTTTGGCCCGCCGCTGCCGGCTGCTTCTGCCGCACCCACACTGCCGGCTGCTCCTGATCCCCCCAGCTCTGAAAAGTCCAGGTATGCAGGCAGCGTGTTGGTGGCACCCGACTCCGATACAAGGCACGGCCACGCCGGCGGCGGTGCGAGCCAGTTCCCGCCCCGCCCCACCATGTGTGTGCGATCCGAGGCAAAGTGGCGGAGGAACAGGCGCACCGGCACCACACGATAGCACCTGCAAAGCAGCGCCGGAGTGGGGGCGTGGCGGATGGGAGGGGGCCAGGGGGTGGCGGAGGCAACTGGGCGGGCAGCATGCGCACGCCTGGCAGAGGCAGGCAAACTGCTGCAGCAGCTGAACCACGTCCAGCCTCCCCGGTCCCCTGCCGCCCTGCCTGCCTGCGGTACTGCGGGACCAGGCTGCTGTCATCGCCCAGCAGCGCGGCATGCCGGTACTCGTGCAGCCAGCACGGGAAGGGCAGAGTGCTGCGGGTAAGAGGGCGGCATCAGGGAGGGCAGTTGGCGGTTGTAAGCTGAGCCCAACCACGCTTCAAATCGCACTGGCACGGGCTGCAGGCCTGCCAGCGGGTGGTGCATGCTGCCACACAGACCATTCACCTAGAGCTGCCTCCAGCGTCCATGCAGCACTTGTGATGCAGCAGGTCGCCGCAGCGCAGGTGCCCGCTCTGCCCGCCAACCAGTCGCCAACCGCTGCCGCACCTGTCCAGGTCCAGCACCAGTGCGCAGTGCCCTGCCAGCTGCGCAAGCAGAAAGACATGATAGTCCCAGACCACCGGCTCGCTGGGTGCTGCAGCGCTGCGCTGCCGCCACAGTGGCACCTGCGGGCAATGCAGGTGGGTTGGATGCATCTGATTCGAGCCTCGGCGCCCTTACACAGGCAGGGTGGAAGTGGGGTTGGGCATGGGTCTCAACAGTGGGCACCCACCGTCTGGTTCCAGTTGGACACGAACACCGCAAAGAGGCGCCAAGGCGACGGCAGCTGGTGCACCAGCTGGTGCGCCAGCTTCCACACGTTCTCCTCGCAGTAGCAGCGCGTGTACAAGCCTGCACGGTGGTGGTGGTGCGGCCTGTGTTGCCTGCCCTCGTCCAGCACCGTGGCCGGCATGCGGCTTTTCAGCAGCGGGCCAAGGGCAGCCGGGCTGCAGCAGGCCTGCACTCAGCAAGCGTGGCGACCAGCAAAGGTAGCACCGTCCTTGGCGGCCTCACAGGCGTCGCGGGAAGGCCAGGCCACTGCTGCTGCCGCTGGCGCCGGGCCGGCAGCAGTGCCCGCAGCTGCTGGCGGCGGTGCGACGGCTGCTGCTGCTGCTACTGTCAGGCCATCATCGCTGCTGTCTACTTCCGCATTGTGGCGCGCCTCCTGATCAACCTGCTGGGCAGCGAGAGAGGACATTGCGAAAGAGGACACTGCTCGGCCGAAATTGTTTAGCGGGAGCTCGGCTGCTGTTTGCGGGGCAATCGCCACGCGATCAGGCCGGCGAACAAGCAGGCTGGGCTCCTTGCTGAGCCACAGCACGCCTGCATTTGGGTCCCGCAGGCCAGCCGGGCTGAACAGGCCAGCCCGCTTGCTCCGCAGCCAATTGGAGCTGCTACCAGCACCTGGCCGACAACAGCAGCTCCTCACGCCCGGCCGTTGACCCGCCACAACCTTCGCGGCCCAAAGAAATGGCGGCCCGCTCCGTCTGCACCCTGACAAGATTCGCTTCGTTTGAGGAGGAGCCAACCATAAGCCTGCAAGCGGCAACAGCAGCACCGCTGCCGCCGCCGCCGCCGCCGGCGGCAGAGGAGCGGCGCGGCGAGCTGGCCACCTACCTGCAGCACCTGGGCGCAGCCGGGGCAGTGCAGCTGCCGCCCACTTTTGGCAGCCTGGTGGACGCAGAAGAGGCCGACCAGAGGCGCGCCTGCGCCGCCTCCCGAGGTGGGTGCCGCTCAGTCACCTCGCGTTGCTGTTGGTGTGCCTTGCCCAAGCCGCAAGTGACTCACTCGGAACCCACCCACTTCCCTGCTCCTGCAAAGGCTGGCTAGCTTCCGCAATGCCACGGCCAACCACCGCCTCCACCGCCAGCACCACCACCACCACCGCTTCAATCCCCATGCCGTCTGCTGCCGATCCCAAGCTGCGGGAGGCGCTGAAGATGGTGCAGCAGCTGGATGGTGCACTGCAGGCTGCAGGGCAGCGGGCGGCGGTGGTGGCCGCTCGTGGCCGGGAGCTGGACCAAGCCGTGCAGGAGGCTGGGGAGGCAGACGAGGATGCAGGTGCAGGGGACCGACAGGGCCTGCCAGCAGTGGGAGCGGCAGGGTGTGGCCTGGAGCACGCCATGCAGCATGAGCGCCGCCGGCTGCAGCAGGCGCAGCGCCTGCACGCCGCTCTGGATGGAGAGACAGCTGAGGAGGAGCCCGATGGGTCTCCGGGCGGCCGCAGCGCAGGCGCGCTCACGCCGGAGCAGGAGCGGCTGGTGGACAGGCTGCTAGGGCAGGCGGACGCAGCCGAGGAGGCCGCCCCCGCAGCTCCGGGTGCAGCACAGGACAGCACCCCCTTCTGTCCAGAAGCGGGCGAGCTAGCAGCCATTGATGCTCGCCTGGCTGAGCTGGCGGCGGGCAGCGGCGGCCCTCAGCGCCTGGGGTGGGCTGCCGCCACTGCCGCTGCGCCTGCTGGGTGGCACGATGGGCCTGCTGTGGCGCTGCCACTGGACACGCCGTCTGGCGCTGACGGTGACCTGGCGGCGCTGAAGGCCAGCTACCTCAGGTACGTGGGACCTCCAGGCATGCATGTGCAGCAAGAGAGGCTGCATGGCCGGGTTGTGCGCCCAGTGCTGACCTGGTGCCATTGCCACGCCCTGCAGGGCTCGGGCAGATGCGCTGGCGGCGGCGCACCGCTTGACAGACATCGATGCTGCCCTAGCATCGCTCAGGGCGTGCGACGCTATTGTGACTGCTCGCTGATGCATGGCTGGGGCAGGCATGTGGGGCGGGGCTCCCCCCGCTGAGCGGCGGCAGCGCTCCCGACAGCAGCAGACTGCAACTGCAACGATTCGCGCATGCGCTCGCTTACTTTGCGCATCGTAACGTTTTGTGTAACACTGGCGCGGGCTGAAAGCTCACCACCAGGCCAGCCACTGCGACACTTTGGGAGGAGAGCGCGTTGCCAGCCCATCGGCGCGCGTCTGAGGCATCCTCAGCCCCTTGTCGTTGCAGAGCAGGGGCTCCTTGCCAGCGGCGTCCACGGCAGCTTTGGGTTGCAGGTGCGCTGGGCAGCAGGGCGCGTTTTGGCGGGGCTGCGTGGCCAGAACTAGATGCTGGTACGTTGTCAAAACTCGAAATATCTGCACCTCAGGCACTGCCGCCGCCGCCGCCGCTGGTGCCGCGACGGCTCCATCCCCTTACTCGCACTGCCCCCTGCAGACCACCTAGCAGCAGCAGCAGCAGCAGCAGCAGAAGCAGCAGAAATGGGCAAGGCACAACAGCCCATCAAGATCAATGCGCGGCGGGGGCGGGGAAACTTGGAGTGCATGGATGAGGTGCGTGAGCGCCGCCGCTGGGCTGGGCGAAGCATCCCTGCTGCTGCTCCTTGCCAGCTGGCCCGTTCCAGTGCTGCCTGATGTCAGCAACTTTGGGGCTGTGGCTGCTTATGCTGCTGCTCAGCGCACGCGCTGTGCTGGTCACCCCGCCTGCCCGAAGACGGTCAGTGCCAAGGTAGCGCCACGCCCAGTCTGGTGCCGGCATGCTCGAGGGGCAGCCAGTGATGCCCTGTCTGGTGTTGCCGATCCCGTTCTCCCGCCGCAGATGACGGCTTTCTTCACTTGCATGGCCAAGTTCACGGACACGGAGGACAAGTGCGCAGCGGAGCGGCGCGCGCTCACAAATTGCTCGACGGCAGCGGTGAGTCGCAGCAGAGGCAGGCTGTCAGGGGCGCTGCAAGGCAGCAGCGTGCCTGGAGAAAATGGTGCAAGCGGCAGAGCTGCAGAGCAGCTTGTGCTGGGCGGGCCGCAGGCTCGTGCCTCGCTCTCAGTGTGCCTCGCTCTCAGTGTGCCTCCTCCGACGGTGCTGCCCGCTGCACCCACCCGTTGGCCCGCAGTTGAAGAAGGGCAAGCAGACAAACACGATCAACTACCACCTGCAGCGCCTTGGCCGCATGATCCGGCGGTGACGGCGCCCGCAGCACTATCTGATCTTGGGCTGATTTGCTTAGTTTGCTTGCATGTAACATTGACGACTGTAAAACCAAACTGGTTTGGAGAGGGTTGAAGACGTTATTCTGATCGATATCGACTAGATGAGATCGGAAGTCTGGAGAACGTAGGCCACAAAACGGTGCCGCCGGCGCCCGGTACAGCAGGTGCTGCATTGTTGGGCTGAATGTACAATGGCTGGCCAGTGAGTGTACAGTAATGCAAGGGAGGGGCTAGGCTGCTGCTGTGGTACATGGGGCTGGTCAGCAGCAGAGTGCTACAAAGCACTGCTGGGTCATGCCCGATTGGAGTAGCTGGGGTCGTGCGCCAGCGGCGGCACCGGCGATCCCTGCACACCACATGCAATGCAACGCACAGGTGGTGAGGGGAGGCAGCGCTTCAGGTGCAGCAGGGGACCAGCACGCTCGCTCGTCCTGCGCAGCTGTCCACGTGTCCATCCACACACCACAGCCCTGCAGGCAGCCCACCTGGTGGCGCGGCCGCGGCGGCGCCTGCTCCTGCCAGTCAACCTCATACTCGGGTGACCCCGGCTGCTGTGAGGCCGCCAGGCGGCGGCTGATGAAGATGGGGCTGCCGGACTGGATGGCCAGCGAGAGCGCGTCTGCGCGGCAGGAGGGCAACAAGAGGCAGGTACGGCTTGCTGGGTGAGCTGCAGACAAGCGCTGGTGGAGAGGCGCCACCCGCTGTCCACTCCAGCCGACGTGGTCACAAGGCAGGGTGCATGGTCAGCACGGCAGACAGTTGCAGCAAGGAAGGTGTGCGCGGTCACAACAACACACCTGCGGGGCGGGCATCCAGGCTGCTCTGCTGGCCCCCCGCCAGCCCCAGGATGACGCGCGCATACACCGTGGTGCCCACTGCAGCCGGCCGGGAGTCGAGAGCAGAGCAGAACAGGGTTGCCATCAGGGCCAGTGTGCTGCTGCTGGTGTTGCCGGACCTGGCTGAACTGTAAAAAGGCGCTGGGTCGCACATCCCTGCAAGCTGCATGCACGGCACCTCCCCTCCGACTCAGCCACTCGCCCAGGCTTGTAATTAGTACACGATCCACAGAGGCGCCTGCCGCTCCAAGGCTCTGCACCCACAGCGCCAGTGTGGATGGGCGCCGGAACTCGGGGCCTGCAGGGGAGCCAAGCCCGCAACCTTGTGGGCAGGCAGCTGCGCCAGGCGGGTGACTGGAAGCATGCACCGACGTCCCCGCCCTGTGCAGCCGTTTGCAACCAACCCAGGTGCCACCGCAGCAACTTCCATCCACACCTTGGGCCCCTGCCCCCTCGCACCCGCGGTGTGGAACAGCTGCGCCGCGTCGCTCATGCCCACGGGCACTGGGATGGGCAGGGCGTAGCCGTCGGCATCCAGCAGTACCACCCCACCCAGGTGGTCCAGCCCAATCTCTGCAATCTCCGCCTGCACATACTCATCCGCCCCGCCGCCGATGCCATCCCAGCCCTCGAACTGGGGACTGGCCGGCTGGGAAGGCTGCGCAGCCTCGCCGCCCGGCTGCAGCCTGCGCTGGTGCGGCAAGAGGTTGGTGGCTGGGTGAGCATGGGCTGCAAGTCGGCACGCACATCGCTGGCGTCAGTCATCAGCAGTCAGCAGTGCCCGCACCGCTGGCACGCATGCTTGGGCCCCACGGCACCCGCAGCCCCACAACCCCACAATGCCGTATGTGCTGAAGAGCACAACCCACGACCACCCATCGCCCTCGCGCCTGATGGGCACCAGGCTCTCTCCGGGCGCGCTCACTAGCTCCTGCAGCACCGCCCCTGTGCGGGCGTCCACCACGCGCCAACGATGGCTCTCAAACGCGTCCACCGTCCACCTACAGAGGCGGTGGGGCGAGTACAGACGTTTACACACATGGAGGCATGAGGGCTTACAACAGGCCATGGCCACTTCAACATGACCGGGCAAGCCAAGCGGGCAGCTTAAGAGGCCAATGTCAGTGGCAGGCGTTACAAGTCAGAACGGCAAGGTGCATAGCACACACACCAGCCGGCGGGCGGGATGCTGGCGTACAGCTCGGGATCTCCAGCATAGTTGATCTGCGGGGGTCGGGGGGGAGGGAGTCAAGCCCGGTGGTGGAGGTGCCCCCTCCCCCCCCACTTACACCTTGTTGGGGAGGTCGCACTCCCTGCAGAACGTCCCTGAGGGCACAGAGCCCTGTACCAGGTGACCCGTCTGCCTCCCTGTACCCACCCAGTAGACTTTCACAGGCGTGTCCAGCTCGTTTCGAAAGGTGATGGTGCTGGGCACCTGCAGCAGCTGTGCCCCGTTGGGAGAGGGGAGGGGCACCTGCTCAGCCTGTTGCACAAACATACTGCTCAATGCAGGTGAACCAAACTGGATTTTCACCTGTGACTGAAGGCTCCGCTGGGTGAGGGCGCTGGCTGGGCCCGAGGGCAGCAGCAACGAGCCGGCGGCGGCAGCGAGCGAAGCAAGCAGCGCCCGCCGGGCGGGAGCAGCCACCGCGTCACTGCTCCCATGGCTGGCAACTGCATGAATGTGGGACTCTCGAGACCTCGACCGAGGCGTTGCAGCCGCTTGCGACTGCAGCAGAGCGCGACCGAGAGACTGAATCATCACTGGCGGCCCGTGCGCTGCCCCAACCGCCTCCGATCACCTACAAATGATAGTGCAAGTAACATGAATGCGCTGCGAGCCCCGCAGTCGCCCATCTAAACCTCCCGCCTACAAGGCCGCCGCTGCGCCCGCCAGGGCCACAGCTTGCCGGTCTTGGTGCGCCAGGCTTGCAGCAGTTTTCAAGCATGAGTGTCCTGCCGGCTAACGGGTGCCTTGATCTCATGCGCCAAAGCAGTGGTTCTGCTGACAGCACTGGTCATGCACCAGGTTGAGTGGGCTCCTTGTCCGGACCCTCCGCTTTGTGGGCAGCACGCCCTGCTGTCCTCTGTCTCTGGATGTTCGATGCGGTAACACTGTGAATCCAATCACCCCAGGACTAAGCAATATTGCATGCAGGTCAACCAGAGCGCAATGCATGTGAATGTCGGTCCTGTCCCGAGCGTCACTGTCCATCGTGCCTAACAGCATGCTGCCGTCACTCCAGCTTTGGCACTGCCGCAAAAACAGCATGCTGCCGCCATCACGGCAGGTGCCCCTGCAGCGATGTGGCCAGCATGCCTCGCCCTGGGCCCTCCAAGGTCCCCAGGGCTCCCCGGCACACGGTCCTCCCAGGGGGCCTGTAAGGTCAGCCCGGGCTGCAGGGCCCCACTGCAGGTGTCAGCCCAGGAAGGGCGCCAGCATCTGCGCCAGCTCCGGCATCTTGGACGCCTTCTTGTTGGCCCGCTCAATCTTGCGGCCCGCCTCGGAGGCCTGGGAGGCCAGCGAGTCGCGCAGCTGCTCCAGGCCCTGCACCGCCGCCGCGTGCTGCTTGGAGGCGGCCGCCTCCGTCTCCTGGGGCAGGGCAGGCAGGGCGGGTGAGTGCAGGGCTTGCACGGGCACGGCTTCCCTGGAAAGCAGGGCTTGCATGGGCTGGGGAAGCAGGCCAATGCTGGCAGTGGCTGGCTGGCGCATGGTTTGGCGCCGTCTTGAATCCGAGAACGGCCGCCGTGATGCCCCAGCCACTGCTTGTTGCCACCCCGCCCCCGCAGGTCTGCCGGCCCACCGTCGCAGTCGCCTCCACCCGGTCGTACAGCGCTGCACAGGCGGGGCACGGCATGGCAGGATTGCGGGTCAGGCACGGCAGGGACGCTTGGTGCTGCTGCCGCAAGGAGCACTGCAGTGACCGGCCGGCCTGGCTGTACACCTCTCATGCAAGCGCACGCTCGCCTTGGTATTGCTCCCAAAGTGTGTTGAGCTACGGAGGGGGTGGGGGCAGGCAATGAAAATGTGCAAGGTCACAGCAGCACGGTGGTGGCATCAGTGACAGGCCAGGCACGTACTGCGGGAGCGCTTAAAATCAATTGCATCGTACTGCGGAAGCGCTTTGCACAGCACACAGCACACAGCTCCTGCCCCGCACCTTCTGCTGGAAGGCCAGGGTGGTGCCGTCAATCTCCTTCATCTGCGGGGCAGTGTGTGGCAATTGTCCTGTGCGCCTGTGCCGCTTCAAGCCACCTGTCTGCCCCCACTCGAGGGCTGCCATGATTGATGCCGAACGAACTGGCAACCGCATTGCACTGGAAGGCTCTCTATCGCACCTTGGCCTCCAGCTGCTTCTCCAGCCCGGCAAACTGCTTGGACACCTGCGGCAGCCAATGAAGGGACAAAACGGGTTGGCTGTCCAGCACATGCCGTGATCACTGGCTGCGCCACTCCCAGCCTTGCACAACTTGAGCCTCAGCTGAGCACACGTGGTTCCGCCTCAGACACCTCAACAGTCGGTCCACAGAGCAGGTGGGCTTGCCTTGTCCTCCAGCTGCTTCTGCGCCCCCTTCAGCTCCTTCTCCTTGGCCGCCAGCTGCTCCCCCACCTCCTTCTCCAGGTCAGCCACCAGCTGGCCCTGCGATTGTGAGGTGGGTGGCAGAGTGGGTGGGGCGCTTAGAGGCTGAGGTGCAGCGGCGCCAATGGGCAGAGGCTGCAGCCACGAAAGCCGACTGCAAAAGGCTCCAGGGCACCATCCATGCATGTGCGTTGCCGCAACCCAATCGTGGCGGCTTGATAGCGCCACACCTGCTTGCGCTGCGTGGCCTGCTTGCGCTTGCGCACCATCTGCACAGCAGATTGACAAGCGGCAGGACGGTCTGGCGCACGCTGTCTTGGCAGTCACGGGCAGCGCTGCTGCCATGCACTCCAGACAATGATGATCAATCTCAGGGCAGCCAGCTGTGACAGTAACACAGCGTCCTCTGCCCAGCCGCCGCACCTCCACCATCATGGCCTGCAGGGTGGCCAGGTCCATGCCGCCCTCCTCCTCATCCTCCTCCTCGCTGCGGCAACGGCGGCAAGGCAGGGAAGCCGGGAAGGCAGCACGCTCAGTCATGAGGTGCGGCATGGACACCCTGGCTCAACGCCCTGGAAGCCCTGAATGCAAACCTCACCTGTCATCCAGGCCGCCGCGTGTGTCTGGTGGCGGCAGCTTGGCCGCCGCCGGCGCGTTGGCGGGGGNGTCCGGCCGGCGGCCGCCGCCGCCGCCCCGTTGGCGCCCCCTGCCGCTGCTGCTGCCCCTGTGGCCGTCTTCTGCCGCTTCTGGCCGCTGCCCAGGGCTCCCAGGGGCGCCAGGCCGCCGTGGCCTGGCCGAGGGGGCATGGCGTGCTGGCTGGGAGAGGGGGGCCGCGATCAGAGCAGCCCCAGGCCTGGGATGCAAGCCCGGGGTGTTGAAGGGGGCAGCAGAAGTGGGGGAGGAAGCCGGGACTTGTTGAAGTGAAGCGAACCAGGGCAAATGGACGCCTTCTTGGCACCATGCCTCCGATCACCGAGGCTTGAATCCGCCCATGCATCATTTAGGTTGAGAGCAGCGGGGCAGAAGCCCGTTGCTGCCGCCCGCCCAACTCCGCCGCACCGGGTCCCTCGCAGCTAGATTACAGCGCTCGGTCATGTGCAAGGCAAGCCAGGAAAGCAGCCCAGTCATCCCCCAAGGGAAAGCATGTCAAGCAAATGCAGGTTGAGAACCGATCAAGCCACAGTGACTGGCCGCCTGTCCGCCGGGTGGCGTGGGTTGTTGCGTTGCAGTCCATGTCCCCGGAGCGGCGGCGGGCAGTTCTGTCGCGCCGCTGCCGCCGTCCAAACCCTCAGCCCAGGAAGGGCGCCAGCATGTGCGCCAGCTCCGGCATCTTGCCGGCCCGCTTGTTGGCCCGCTCAATCTTGCGGCCCACCTCCACCGCCTTGGCAGCCAGAGACTCGCGCAGCTGCTCCAGGCCGCGCGCGGCGGCGCTGCGCTGCTTGGAGGCGGCCGCCTCGCCTTCCTGTGATGCGTGGAGGGGCGGAGGGTTTCGAGGTTTGCAAACGGCAGCTGGAAGAGTGCCAAAGCGGGCGGACCTTTGGGCTGCCACTACCACTACCATCCTGCAAGCCGCAACCCGCCTCCCCCGTGCTCACCGTGGCCGCCTGGGCAATGTTGTCGTACATGCCTGCAGCGCAGTTGCAGGGGCGGCCCTTTCAGCGCTTGCACGCGGGTGGGCTCACATGCTCACCCACAGGCACAGCATGCAACCTCCCTGGGCACTGGCTCTCCTCCTGTGCCCACCCTTCTGAACCACCCACTCCACTCCATGCCCTTTCAAGTCAACCTGCCCCGCCCCTCTGCCAACGCACCACGGTACTCCTCCCACAGCTCATTCAGCCGCGACTGGAAGGCCAGCGTGGCGGTGTCAATCTCCCGCATCTGCACGTGGGAACACAAGGGGGCCCGCCGGCGCAGGTGGGCGCAGGGCATTCATGTGACCACTCGCCCCCTTTATGTTGCGAATGGTGAGAGCTTGTCTCAAGCTTTCTATTGTGCCCTCCCGCCCACGCCCAACCCACCCACCGCCACCCACCTTGGCATCCAGCTGCTTCTCCAGCTGCGCAAAGCGCGAGGCCACGGCGGCGTCCAGCCCACGCTGCGCCTCCGCCAGCTCGGCCTCCTTGGCGGCCAGGGCGGCGGCCGCCTCCGCCTCCAGCTCAGCCACCATCTGGGCCTGAGGGGAGGGAGGGTGAAAGTGGGGAAGGGAGTTGGGCGCACTGGCCTGCGAGGGATTCGGGCCTGAGGGGCTTCCGGGCTGAACACTCTGCCGGTGCATTGACCCCAACCCTTCAGCACAACCAGCAGCAAGATGGCCAAGCAAGCACCACCAAACCCACCTGCTTGCGCTGCACCGCCTGCTTGCGCTTGCGCACCATCTGCAGAAGAATGGGCATCAACAGTGCGCTGAGTATTGGGCTGCACGTGCACAGGCCAGCAGACCAATAGGCAACCTTTCTGCAGCAATGGCTAGTGCTGCCGGATTCCAACCAACCAGCCCCGCCTGCCACCCACCTCAAGCATCATGGCCTGCAGCGTGGCCATGTCCATGCCGCCCTCGTCGTCGCTGTCGCTGCGGGCGAGCAGCAGTGAGGGGCGGGATGTTGTGCGTGGCAGGGCTGCCTGGTGCACCCAAGCGCAGACGCACGCAGGCGTGCAGGCGTCACCTGCACTAGCTCCCCCTCCTGCCCACCTGTCCTCCTCCTGCGTAGGCTGCGTGGCCTCCGCCGCCCGCCGCTGCACCGACTGCAGCAGGCCGTGCAGGCTGAGCCCCTGGCTCTCATCCAGCGTCCCTCCCCCCTCCAGGCCCGCCGCCGCAGCTGCTGCTGCTGCTCCAGGGGCCTTACGCCCCGGGCGGCCGCCCACCGCAGTCAGCAGCTTGGTGGTCTTCTGCCGCTTGGCTGCAGCAGAGGGCTGGCCCAGAGCCTCCAGCGCCCGCTTGCCGCCAGCCTTGGCTGCACCGGCAGCAGCAGCAGCAGCAGCGCCCGGCTTCTGTAGCGGTCCGGGCCGGCTGGTGGCGCCGCGCCCAGTGGCTGCGGTGGCGGCGCCGCCGCTGGGCCCTGCCAGCCCAGCCAGCCCCTCCTGGCTGAGCGTGGTGGTGAGGCGGGCCGACTTGGCGGCGGGGCGCGCGCTGGTGACGCCTACCAGCGGGGAAGGGGCTGCATGCGGGTGAGTGGGGAGCAGGCGGCTCAGGCGGGGGTGGCCGCCTGGGGTCCCCGAGGAGGGGGCGGCAGCATGGTGCATCACCAAGCAGCAGGGTGTCAACCTGCCACCCGCAGAGCCCCAGCCTCTCCCTTCCGCTCACCCTTCCTGGCTGCACCCGCCGCCGCCGCCTTGAGCTCCGCCTTGCTGCGGCCGCCGCTGCCGCCAGCGGCCTCCTTGACGGCGGTGAACTTGAAGCGCTTGGTGATGCCGGCCAGGCTGCAGGACGTGTTGAAAGGGGGGTAAAATGCCGAACATCAGAAAACGTTGGCATGGTTGGGGCAGAGCGCATTGCAGCTGATTGGCAGTGCGGGCACAACAGCCAGGGCTCTCTCGCGCAGGAGCTGCACAACATCCCCCACAACGCGCGCCTCCCTGGACCTGAAGTGCACAGTCCAGGGAGACCACACGACCCCCGACTCACTCGTCCTGGGGCACCAGCATGTCTGGCACATCATCCTCGGCAGCTCGGAAGTTGGTCCAGCCGGCCAGGTGGCGCGTGCCCTCCGACTTGTAGCCTGCAGTGCAGACAAGGCGGAGGCCAGGCAGGGCAGGGGTCGTTGGGCTCGGCTGTGGGGTAGCAGATTGATCGTACATCGATTGCCGTTCCAGCCAGACACTCCGCATGCCAACCGAGGGTCCAGGTGCAGGGCGGCCCTACCCAGCCTGCCCCTCTGCACCTGCGGGCGCTCCCTCCTCTTCCTCCTCCTCCTCGCTCTCTTCTGCAAGCTCCTCCTCGCTGGCTGCCTCCAGCCCCGCCGCCTCGTCAGCAGCAGGGGCAGATGCCTCCAGCCCGGCCGGCGCCTCCTCAGCCAAGGGCTCCTGCAGGCACATAGGGGTCAGGAAGGGCCAGTGAGTGGGAGCCAGAGGCATGGAACAATCCCCATCCGTGAGTGTTGGCAGGTCCTGCTTCCCGCACCAACCCAAGGAGCGACCTGTGCGCCTGTGCTGCATACCATCTCCCCAAACCAGGCAAACACGCCACCGCCCACCTGGCCCTCCTCCTGCAACAGCTGCAGCTCGGACTCCCGCATCAGCAGGCGGCCGCGCCCTGCCTCGCGCCGCTCCGCCGCCTCTGCCGCTGCCTCTGCCGCTGCCTGGGGAGCCAGGGGATCCGCCTCCAGGACATCGGCGGCGGGGATGGCGGCCTGGACCTCCTCCTCCTGCTGTGGGAGATGGGCAGGGGCGGGTGGGGAGGGGAGGACACATCGCGCCAGGGCCGAGATTCACAACGGCAGGCAGGGTGCAGCAGGACTGACCGCACCCCAGCCCGACAGCCGGAACTCCAAACTGCCTCCCGCAAGCAAAAAAACTTCATGCGCCTGACCACCCCCCGCCCAAGCACCTGCAGCTCAGCTGCCACTGCTGCTGCCACCGCCTCGCGGCCGCGCTTCTTGCCGGCCTGCTTGCCGCCGGCGCCGCCCTGCATGCGCTTGAGGGGCGACTTGATGGGGCCGCCCACCTTGGCGGGGGAGCGGCGCCGGACCACCTTCTTGGCCTGCGGCCAGGGGGCAGGGGCACGTGTGAGCCGAGAGCCAGGGAACGCGCAGGTTATGGGTGGCATGGCGCAGCGGCGTGGACTCATTGAATGAAGGTTGATTAAACCCGGGTGCAGGCCAATGCCCACCCTCACCTCGCCAGCGGGTGGGCGGAACACAAAGCGGTCGTCACCGCCCGCCGCCCCGGCTGCCGGCGCCTTGCCGCGGCGCTGGGTGGGCTGGTGCTGCACAGCCGGTTCGTCCTCCCCCTCGCTGCCGCTGCCCTCCTCGCCTCCCTCGGCCAGCTTGGCAGATGCGGTCACAGCAGCGGCGCGGGCCGGCCGCCTGCCGCCTGCTGGCGCAGGCTCTGCCGCCTTCTTGCTGCCAGCGGGCTTGGCGCTGACCTTGCTGGGCCCTGCCTTGCCTGCTGCTGCCTTTTTGGCCGCGGCGCCCTTGGGAGCTGCTCCCACCGCTGCCTTTTGGGCCAGGGGCCGCTGCTGCGGCTCCTCATCTGCCTCCGTCTCAGAGCCCTCCGACTCTTCGGCTGTGGCCGCCCTGGCCGCCGCCGCCGCCCGCTTCACCACCGCAGCAGCTGCCGCGCTGCCGCTGCCGGGCGCAGCAGGGGCCTTGCCCTTGCCCTTGCTGCGCTGAGCCTCCTCATCGGCGGCCGCCTTGGCCGCCGTGGCCTTGGCTGCCTTGGCGGCAGCCGCCAGTGCAGCGGCCGCTGGCTGCTGCTTGGCCTGCTGCTGCTTCGCAAACAGCTCCTGCTTGGAGGCGTGGTCGTGCTGCAGCTCGCTCTCGCTGTCGCTGCTGCTGTAGCTGGGGCCGGCTGCGCCCTGTGGCGCGAGGGGAGGTGGGGAGGCAGGAGGAGAGGTTGTTAGGGCACTTGCCGATCAAGCAGTGGCGAGTTGAATGCTCAAGCACTCCAGCACCATCCAGCAGCGATCCAGCTGGCATGCAATCCCCCACTCCCACCTCAGCCCCAAACACACACCCGCACCTGGCCAGCGTCCGCGTCATGCATCCAGCTGGGTGTGGGCGACACACCGGCCTTGTCCTCGACGGCGCCCTCCTCAGCCCCTGGTTCCTGGGTCTGGGTCTCGATGGCATCCTCAGGAGAGGCCTTGGCGCCGCGGCGGCCCTGCCGGCCAGTTGTGGCGGTGGCGCCCGCCTGCAGGTGCAGAGGGGTTGGGGGCAGTGGGACGAGTGGTTGCTGGGACAGCGGTTCCTGCTGCCAGGCTTCCCACTTCGCCATGTGGCAGCCTGGCCTCAATGAAGATGCAGCCATTCTTGCCAGCGTGCACATGCACTCCTACCAGCCCTGCTCCCACCCACCTTCTTGCCGCCTGGACCGCCCTGCATCTTGCGGCGCCCGCCCACAGCTGCCTTGGCGCGCTGCGATGGCTGCGTCTGCTTCTTGCCGCCGGCAGCCGCCTTCTTGCCGGCTGCCGCCGCAGGCTGCACCTCCTCGTCCTCGGAGCTGAGCCCATCAGCGTACGGGTCTGCTGTCTCTGCCGCCGCTGCCGCCGGCTTGCGCTGGGAGGGCTTGGGCGCTGCCGCCGCTACGGGAGGGCGCTGGGAGGCCTTGCGTGCCGCAGCTGCCGCCGCCCGCTGCTCCGCCCGCTGTTTCGCCGCCTGGGCAGGCGAGCTGACCTCAGTGGCAGTCGGTGCAGGCTTGGCAGCGCCCGGGTCGGTGACGGCGGTGCGGTCAGAGGCGGCGGGGCGCTGGGACGCCTGGCGGCCGCGGCGCTGGGTGCCACCCGTCTTGGCACCGCTGGCGGGTTGCTGTGCCTCCTCTCCAGCAGGCGGCTCCTCCATTGTGGCCTCCACTCGGCTGGGCTGCTTGGAAGCATCCTCTGCTGCGCCCACCGCCGGCCCACTCTGCACCGGCTGCTCCTCAGGCTGTTCGGCAGGGGCTGCCGCCGCGGGCTCGTCCTCCTTTTCTGCAGCAGCAGCGACGGGCTGCTCCTGCTGCTGCTGCTGCTGCTGCTGCTCTTGCTCCTGCTGCTGCTGCTCCTCGCCTACAGGGGCCAGGGTGGCCTCAGCCTCCGTGGGCTCGCGGGCCGGGGAGGAGGCGCGGCGCAGGATTGACTTGGGCCGCGAGGCGGGCTGCTGGCCAACCTCTGCCGCAGCAGTGGCTGCCCCGCCCGCCTGGTTGCCGTTGTTCTTGTTCAGGCTGCCGGCGGGGGTGTGGCCTGCAGGGGGAGTGGGCGCAGGGAACAGGAGCGACAACTGGAGTCAGGTGGCGGGGTGGCAAGTGTGTGAATGCAACCAGCTCTGGTTGTACCAGCTGAAGGCTCTTCCTGGAAAATCCTCCAGCTCCGCAACCACATGCTACCCCACCACTCCCACCTGAGCGGGTGAGCTGCAGGGGCGCCCGGCCAGAGGAGCGCCCTGGCGCCTCGCCCTGCAGCTGCTTGTTGTACACCGTGAAGCCCCTGCAGTGGATGAGGGGCGGTACTGGGTGGTGGGTGGGTGCGGGGTGGCTCAGAGGGCATGTGGGTTCCAGGCCGTATAACAGCCAGTGCCCACATCTCCAACTACTCCGCTGCCCCTGGGCAAGCAAGCCTGGCACCCCCTGATGCCCCATGCCCATGTCCTCACACCCCCGGCGCCTCACGTGGAGCACTTGCGGGAGCGCTGGCTCATGTCCAGCCCATTGCCGCCGCCGGACAGCGCGCCGTCGGAGGAGATGGCCACGCCCGCCGCCTTCATTGCCGCCGCCACCTGGTGGGGAGGGAGGGAGGGAGGGAGGAGCGCCCAGTTGGTAGCAGCTTGGCCAGGTGGGATGCAAGCTGCCGCAGAGCTGGCCTTGGGAAGCGTGGGGAGCTGCAAGTCTCCCGGGCCGAACCGTGCCTACCTTGGGCGCATTGGTCATCAGGTTGACCAGGTCGCCCCGCGCAAACTGCATCACCAGGGTGCCCGGCCTGCGTGAGGGCAGTGGGGTGGGGGGCAGAGGGCATTGGCGACGTGACCAGCAAAGCACTAGTCAGAGCGGCAACCCCAAGCACATGGCTGTGCACACTAGTGCCAGCGGCTGTAGCCACAGCACTCCACGCTGCCAGGACGCCTCACCCCTGGAACTGCTGGGACGTGGCGCGCAGGCTCTTGGGCATGGTGCGCAGCGAGATGGTGAGCTTGGAGTTGCCCGAGGTGGCGCCCGGGGACGTCTGCACCCGCGTCACGTCGGCTGTGGGGAGGGAGGGGGGGAGGGGCTGGGAGGGGTGGCATTGAGCATTGAACAGCAGCAGGCGATAGCCACGGTACGGCCCCAGCCGCAGCTGCCCCGCTGGATCCCAGGGCACAGTGCCTGGTGCAACCACCACAAGCTAGAACCCAAGGTCACCCACCATAAGGGAAGTCCACAACCTCCAGCTCCGGCACCTGCTCGTCCTCGTCCTCGTCCGCCAGGTGCAGGCCCACCGCCAGCGAACGCAGCCCAAAGTCCACCCACTTGCCCGGCGCAGCCAGGCCGTCGATGCCGTTCACGGCCAGGCTGCGTGCCTGGGCACAGTACACGCTGCAGGGGAGGGAGGGGGGGCAAGGGAGGGCGTGGTACGTGTTGATAGGTGGCAGGAGGTGTGGTCATGTGTGCACGCAAGGTTCCAACTGGGAGGCGCACGCATTCGGCAGCCACAGCTGCTGGCACTGCACGCACAGCCGCCGGGAGCCTCAAACTGCCTTTCCCGGGCCCCTGCTCACGTGGCCTCCGCGCCCATGGCCCGGTTGTAGCCCACCAGCAGGCGGCGCAGCTCCGAGGCCAGGTCCATGCCCTGCCCAGGAAGAGGGGGTGGGCACAGGCAGCAGCAGGGCAGTGGGGCCTGGAGTAGTATGTGGGATGCTACAGACAACAACATGCACATGAAGGTGTGCAGGCCAACATCTGTGCGTGGGCTTCAAGCGAGGGCGGCTGGGGCACTTCTGATTCACAAAGGCATGCCGGCTGCCCCTCTACCCCACCTTGGTTGGGCGGGCGGCCAGCGCGTCCAGCGCGGCGCGGAACTCGGGCTTGAAGGTGGCGCTGTGCTCCTCACGCAGCGCCCCCGCCTTGGCGCACCGGTACTGCAGGGGAGGGGAGGGACAAGGAGGAGAGAATGTGGCCGGTTCAGTAGCTCAGGCGCGCAAGATGCGCACCATTCCAACCTGCTTCGCTGCTGCCCTCAGCCCTGAGCATTCATCAACGCCTGCCAAATGCAACCATCTCTCTGCCGAGCGCCCACGCAAGGGGGCAATACCCACCAGGGCCTCCATCAGGTCGATCTGCGTGGCCACATCGCCGCAGGTTGGCAGCAGCGTGCCAAAGAGCTCGGCGCTGCACGGGCGGGTAGAGGAGACGGACGGTGCAATGCTTTGTCAAAGGCAAAATGGGTGCTCAGGCCGGGAGCTTTGTGTTCTTCAGCACACTGTCCATCTTCCCAAGGCTGGCCGGCACAGCATTAATGCAGGCGATGAGCCCGGCTCCGTACCTGTCGGGTGTAGCACCCAGCAGCTCGCAGTTGGGCCGGCTGTTGGGCAGGTACTCCAGCAGGCTGGCAGAGGCAGAGTGCTTGGCCGCCAGCATGCCCTGCACAAAGGGAGCAGGCAGGGAGGCAAACGGTGAGAGCATGCCGAAGCAAGGGAATACATGTACACGGCCCACAGGTGCTGCACAGCGCAAGCTGCGCGTCTCTGGCATTCAAAGCCCTGGGTCGGCACACCCCACACCTCTGCCTGCAGCACCATGAAGGCCACTAGCTTGGGGATGACGGCGGTGCCGTGCATGTCCCGCCCCTTCTGTGGCCGCCCGCCGCCAGCTGCGTGGCCAGGGGAGCAAGTGGGGTGGGCTGTGTGACGAGCCGTAAGACTGCTTGGTCCGAGTGTGTAAGCAAGGCACTGCTCTGCCGAGCATGGCAACTGACACACAAGCAGAACACTCATCCCTTGCCAGCCAAACTGCCCTCGAGCGCACCAGCAGGGATGGCCATGTTGGCAATGTCCCCCAGCGCATCAAGCACCGCCCGCACTGGCTCCTCCTGTGAGCAGACACAGGGCCGGGTGCCCTGGAACTGTGAGCTAGCCATAGCCCTGAAAGCAGAGCACCAACTTGCCACCGGTGCCCCGTGCCGCTGTGGTGCAGCTTGCCATTCCGCAGTGGCGTGCCAGTGTGCGCCAGGCGTGCCCACCTGCGCGGGCGCCAGCTGCTTGCGCAGCCGCACTGTGCGCGTGACGCCGTCCAGCAGGTCCAGCAGGGACCGCACGTAGCGCGACTCCAGCAGCGTGCGCTGCTGCGCATCGCTGTGGGGCAGGAGCCAAGAGGGGGGCAGGGAGCGTGGGATGAGGCCAGCTGGGGAGGGAGTTGAGCGGGCGCCGCATGCGGGGTGCCGCTGAGGCGGGGCAGCATGGTGAGCAGGCGGGCCGGTTCAGCAGCAAGAAAACAGTGGGCGAACCAGAACAGAATTGGCAACCTTCCTCAGAAAAAAAGTCACCCCTTCGTCAGACAAGCCAACCTTCGTCAGAAAAAAAGTCAGCCCGGCCCCGCCGCCCTCGCTCACTCTAGGTCCTCCGCCATCAGCGAGTTGCCCCGCAGCAGCAGCCCCGCCAGGTTGAGGCCATCGGTGTCGGAGGCCTCGCCGGCAGCCTGCAGGCACGCAGGCAGCTTGGTGTCTCAAGCCGGCTGCTGCGCGAGCGCTCGAATAGCGGCGACGCAGCGGCGGCAGGCCCGGCGGCAGCGCCGACGTCGCGACCAGCACCCCCTGCCCTGCCTCCCCACTGCACCTGCATCAGCAGCTGCACCATCGAGTTGAGGCCCTCGGCGTCCGCCTCCAGCTTCTTCTCATCGTTGCGCAGCTTGGTCAGGGCCACGATCAGGCTGTTGCGATCGCCCTGGTGCCGCTGCAGCACATCCTACAGGCAGCCAGGGGGCGAGCAGAGGAGGGCAGGGGGAGGTGGGCTCTGGCCCTGCCTGCTGGAGGACTCCCTGGCCTCCTGGCGCCCCCCACACCGCCACCTGCCTTGAGCTGCATCGTGTGAGCCGCCCCGCAGGGCCCGTGCGTGCGTAGCCGAGTTTCAAAGGCCAGCTGCGTCTTCACCAGCCTCTTGCGAGTGTCTGCCTGCTCTACAATGTGCAGTGATGCAGTACAAACCGCGCCAAGGAGCGAGAATTCGAGCGCTGAAAGAAGTCGACGGCCGGGCGCAGCGGGCGGCGCCCGCCTTGCGCATGAGCGGCGATCCGCTGCGGCTACGGCTGCGCAAAGGCCTCCACCAGCTGCACTTGGGTCGCCGAGGTGGGGCTGCCGTCCACCAGAGGCACTGTGGCGTTGCCGGCCTTCTTGAAGTACGTCTGCCAGGTGCCGCACGAGTAGGGCGAGCCGCGCGCGCTCACGCACACCTGCGGCAGGCGGGCAGATGGAGGGTGCGGCATGAGATGAGGGGCGCCAGGGTGCGGGTCTCCAGGCCACCATTTAGCAATGTCAATCAGTGTGGAGAGCACAAGGCACTCCCCGACACCACGTGTTGCGCGCTGCCCAAGTGGCCTCCCTCCCCTCACCGTTTCCGCGGAGCCGCATGTGCGGCGGCTGGCACCGCTCTTCAGGAAGCACTTCTGCTGGGCGGGGTTGTAGGCAAAGCTGTCGCAGCCAGGGGCGCTGTCGCAGGCCACCATGCAGCCCACTGGCTCCACCGCTGTCCGCGAGCCCAGGCCGTTCTGCGGTGTGGGGTGGTTGGGAGGGGAGGCGGCAAGCAGTGGGGCGCTGTTTAAGCCATGCAGGACTTGCCACTCGCTTACAACGCCCCAGCATCAGAGCACCTGCGCCCAGCCCCACCCGGCCCCCACCCACCCTGCCAAGGCACACCTGCTGTCCGCCATTGGCCACGCGGCCCAGCGCGCCCATCACATCATAGGCAAAGCCTGGGGCGCCCTCCGGCCAGGGCAGGTCCTTGCCCTCGCTGCACGCCAGCCGGGCCGCCCCATCCGTCTCGTAGTTGTTCTGCACCGCCTGCAGCGCGGCCGTGGGCTGGCAGCTGTAGCCGTCGCCGGCGTAGCCCTCGAAGCAGGTGCACTTGTAGCCGCTGGCGCTGTCCACGCAGCCGGCATTGGGGTCGCAGCCAGACGTGCCGCGGGCACACTCGTTGATGTCCTGGCTGCAGCGAGCGCCCTCCTTGCCGGTGCCCTCCCGCCCGCCAATGCGGGTGGCCGCACAGTCAGCTGCGGCTTTGACTGCCGGCAGCGCGGCAGTTGGGCAGCGGGGTGCTGGGGTGCCGCTCAGGCCGCGCATGGCGTCGCCAAAGCCGCGGATCACAGGCCACAGCGCGGCATCGCCCTCAAACACGCCTGCAGGGAGGCAGGAACACGATGGAGCTGACATCTTCGTTTGAGGGGCAGCAAGCGCTGCCCAGTTCTGGCCCCCTAACCGGGTGTTAGCCAGCTCACCAAAGAGGCCGGAGGCGGTGCCCCCCTCCTCGGCTGGTGCCCGCTGGCCTTCTGCATAAAACGTCCAGAACAGGGCGCCAGCAGCAGGGCCGCCGGCACGCACATTCTGCAGGCAAGCAAGGCACAGGAGACTGCTTGCTGCGGGCATGGCGTTGCTGAAGCCACCTGTTTGGAGGTGCGAGCTGGACCTGGCTGCGGTTTGACGCAGAGCCATCCGTTGGAGAGCAGGTCCTCCTCGCTGGTCAGTGTGCACCAAACAAGAGCTCACCTCTGAGATGAGGTCGTAGACCAGCGAGTAGTACCGTAGCTGCTCGTCCTTCATGCCGTCCCACACACCAAACTCCTCCATCAGCAGCGGCTTGCCCGCGGCCTGCAGGGGCAGGGGCAGCGAGGCGGGGCGGGTGCGCTGGGCAGATGCAGCTCCACAGTGAACGCTCGTGACTGGCTTAATCACGGCCATCTGGCTCATCAAACACGCATTGGTGCCACCGGCAGCGAGAGAACCAGTTGTGCCACCCACCCACCCACCCACCCACCCACCCGCGCGTCGTCAATGTGCTGCTGCACCCAGCGGCGCACAAACTCTGGGCTCTTGTCCTCCCTGCAGAAAGGGCCGCAAAGCAAATGCCGTGTTCTCCGCACAGCATGCCATGCACCAGTGGTGCCCATGGGATGTCGGCAATACGTTCAGGCTTTGTTGGCCAGCGCGCTGCATCTATAAGGGTCATGGCAGCTCTCGCCTGCCTCTGCCCCGCCCCGCCCCGCCGCACCCACCAGTTGTTGATCCACAGATGGGTGCTCGTGAAATCAATGTCGGGAGAGGCGTGGTCTGCAACGAAGTTCTGGCCCTCAGTGTTGGCCCACGACTGCGCGCCCTGCGGGTTGGACGCAGTCTGCGCGACAGGGAAGCAGACCGCCAGCCAGAGCAGTTGCGCTGGGCTGGGCCGGCCAGAAGGTACTAGCTCTGGGCTGAACACTCAGGACTCTGCATGCTGCAGCAGTTGAAGCTCGGCAGCAACTCTCATAAACCCACCTGTGGCAGGCCTGCTGGGTAGAAGCCCTCCTCTCCAACCTGCACGCAGCGGGGAGACGCAGAGAAATAGGCTGGTATGCACTACATGCCTCGCACACCAGGGTGCACGCCTCCGTGCAGCTCAATACTGCAGCAGATGGCTTGCGGAGGGGTCCAGCAGGCTAGCCAGACCAACTGCTGGGCCGCTCGCGGTCGCTGCCCTCCTGCCGGCACTAAGTGAGGCTCACCGTGAGCAAGTGGTTGGGGTCCAGCGCCTTGACGTACGCCGCCATTTCCCTCACCCAGCCCTCCAGCACGGTGCTGCACTTGTAGCAGCGCGGCTCGTTGATCAGGTTCCAGCCTGCAGTTTTTGAGACCAGCAGGTGGCCATGCAGCAGGTTTCAAATGGCATCCGTCTAGGGAGCGTGGCCAAGAGCGCATCGCTTTCGGCAGAAAGCAGGTGCGGCACAGCACGGGTTTTCCGGCGGCGGCAGCCCCCACCAAAGATGGTTGGGTCCTCCGAATACTTGCGGCCGTTGATGGAGTTGACGCGGCCCACCACCGTCGCCACGTGGTTCCTGCGGAAGGGAGGTGCAGGCAGCGGCAGCAATGGCAGCGCTGTTGAACCACAACGCCACCATGCCGCCTGCCAAGCTTTGCGCGTACCGCATGACACCAAAAATGTGCACTCTGGCTAATCAACTCCTCGTCCCCGCTCACTTGTACAGCTGCTTGATGGCGGGGCTGCTGAAGAAGTCCTCGTGCGTGCGGCCGCCCGCCCAGCGCACAAACTCGTCGGCGCCGCCCGTCTGCTGCCAGTTGTCGGTCAGGCTGAGCAGCAGCTGCGGGCAGGGCCCAAGGAAAAGTGAGATGGGGACAGGGCAAGGCAGCGCGTGCAGAGGTTGGGGCCATGCGGCGTGCCGGCAGCGCTCAATGGCAGCAGCGCTCAGCCTAACAGAGTGCCCCACCCACCCGGATGCCACGCTTGCGGGCCTCATCCAAGGCATAGTCCAGCCCTTTGAACACCGCTTCATTGTACTCGCCAGGGGACGTCTGGCGGGCGAGGCAGAGGGGCGTGTGGGCGGACAAGCATCAGCACGCGTAACAGCTGAGCAGGCATGGGTTGGAGCTGCTGCACCACTCAAGCCCACTCACTTTAGTGCTGCTGCTTGTGACAGTGAACCCACCTGTAGCGCGTACTGCGCTGTCACCGTGTGTGCCCAGGTGCGCAGCACGGTGAACTTATTTGCTGCCGCTCGGTCCAGCACGCGGCGTACGAGCGCTGGGCCCGTGGTGTTTGCTGGCAGCGAGGCGCCAAAGAGCTCCAACGCACCAGCGCCCGCCTCCACCATCTCCCACCTGAGGTCAAGTGGCATGGATGGCACGGTGTTTGGGTGCTCAGCTGTGGAGCTTGAGCGCAGCAGTTGGCGCGGCAGCAGGCACCACCGCTGCCCGCTCACTGGTTCCAGCCGGTCACGAGGAAGCGCTTGCAGGACGGCCCAACCACGAACTGGCCGTCCGCCACCCGCACGAACGAGTCCATGTCATTGCTGGGCTGCAAGGGATGGTGGCAGATGTGGGGCTCGCTAGGCAGCGCGCCAGCGGCAGCGGCGGCGATACGGCGGCGGAGGGCTGCAGGGGAATTGCAAGCGACAAGTTGTGTCTTTGATCAAACGTTTGCACTCGCCTGAGCCGCGGGGGAGGCGGCCTGGGGCGCCGGCTGCCCCGCTGCGAGGCAAGCAAGCGTGAGTAGCAGGCACGCGGCGGATGCGAGGGTGACGGCCACCATCGTCGCTGCCCTCCTGTTGCTCGGTGGTCTTGCTTCGTGGTGCAGCAGCGAGCGGTAGGGGCTGGGAGCCCGCCGCCCTGGCGCCATGGTGCTGCCCTGCCTTCCCTGCCTCTAGGAAGGGCCCAAACGCGTTGCTCGCGGGTCCTGATTTAGCACAGCCTGGGAGGGCGGTAAACGGCGGGACGACCCAGCCAGAGCGGCTGCCTAGGGCTGGTCGGAGGGAGACCATCGGGGACGCGGACGGGCAAGGAGCGGTGAGCGGCCGCAATTTGTTCTGCACCTCCTGTTTCTCATGTCCAACCGTGGGTAAGCATTCACACCTTGCATCTGAGTTGTTTCATTAGATAACGTAAGCATAGAACTGAACGCAGAAGCAATCACATGCCGAGGATGGAACTTCATGCCAGGGGAGAGGGGTGGCCACGGCCGGTCATGCTTGACGAGGAACGTAGGCCTGTCAACTCAGCTAGCCTAGCCCTCTCACTGCAGCGCCGCCAGGTGTGCCATCTCGCGCTGCAGCAGCTTCTTGGCGTGCACCAGGTAGGAGCGGGCCAGCGCCTTTTGGCCCATGCGGTACAGCAGCGCGTGCCGCTGGTTGCGTGGCAGCGAGGCGCCCGCCGCCGCCAGCAGCTGCTCGTCCGCCTCCAGCGGGCCGGTCCCTGCGGCGGTGTGTTGTGGCGGGCCAGAGGGGCTGGGTGCTGGGGCGCAGGGCTGACCGCACTCGGCTGGGCCTGTGCATCCTCAGGCGCTGCACCAGGCAGGCATTGCGTTGTTTATAATTCGCCCCCACTCCCACTCCAACCCTCCACAACCACACATCCGCTCCACCACCCCAGCGCTCACCCTCCCCGGGGTCCTCCATCTCCAGCGCCTTGAGCTCCAGCAGGCGCACCAGCGTGGTGAGCAGCGCCATGCGCCGCCCCGACGCTTCCGCCTCCGCCTCCCAGCCGCCCTTGCTGGCCGCAGCGGCACTCCCTGCCCCACTGCTGCCGCTGCCGCTGCCGCTGCCGCCGCTGCCGGGCGCATCCGGGTCCGTGGCTTCCAGAGCAGCCGCCACCTGGGCTGGCTCCATCACAAACACCTCTAGCGTGTGCAGCACATGGTCGGGCAGGTCAGAGGCCAGCACCTCGTCTGAGCTGGCGCTCCGGCCCGCCTTGACCGCCGCCGCCGCCTTAGCATCCTCGCCCGCACCCAGCCGGCCGAGGTCGGCAGCGGGCAGGTGCAGCTGCGGGCGCATCCCGCGGCGCTGCAGCAGCAGCAGGCGCGCCTGCAGCAGCTCATCCCACTCCGCGGGCGGCGGCAGCGGGCACATCAGCGTCAGCACCTGGCGGGAGGGCGGGTGAGGAGAGGAGCAGAGTTAGCTGGTGCTGACATGTGACCAGCTAGCATGCATTACTCGTGGATGCAGCAACTGTGGCGGTGCCATGGCATGGCACGCAGTGTCCACCCACCTCGTGCGGGTTGTCCTGCACCGCGAAGCCGTACAGAAACAGCAACTCCTCATTGCCCTTGTCGCCTGCATCCGCATGGTGGAGGGAAGTTGGCATGCAGTGCGGCAAGCACGCCTCGTGCAGCTGCTTCTGCTGCTTCGTCAAGAGCTGTACCAGCCTGTTTGCGCACCCACTAGCAAGCTTGCAACAGCCATTCACGCACCGTAGTTGATGGTGATTTCGGAGCCGGGCCGCGGCACCGCCCGCCTGGGGCACACCAGGCTGACGGCGTCGGGCTGCTCCCCGCGCCGCAGCTTGCGGCCACCTGCCGCCGCCTCAGCGCCAAACACGGTCCACTTGCAGGCCGAGGAGCCGCTGTGGTTGCAGAAGTCCAGGCCTGAACGCAAGGGAGAACGGGCAGGCATGAGCCGGGTCATGTTGAATAGCTGCGGTGCAGGTCGCACGTCATTGTGTCGCCAGTGTCTGTGCCCCAGCTTGAAGAGGGCATACCAGTGCAAACGGCTGGAAAGCACTCGGCCACCACTGCCCGTCAGCAGAGCCATGCCCCCACCTGGAACGATGCCCTCCTGCATCACCACGCGCTGGCCGCCCTCAGGGTTGGGCATGGGGAAGGAGATGGCGCGCGACCTGTGGGCGCAAGTTGAGTTGGGCAGTAGCAGGAGCACAGCGTCATTACGCGGCGAACCTCAAATGCAAGCAGTCGCAATGCGCTAACCCACCACCACAGCAAAGCCATCACACCTGCCCAGCTTGGTCCCTCACCAGAACACCGAGTTGGCCCACACCCAGTCCTCCAGCGTGGCGGGTGGGCAGCCCTCCCCCTCAGCCAGCTGCCGCGCCGCGGGCTCCAGCCGCGCCCACGCCTCACGCAGCCCCTTCTGGCGCAGCCTGCGGTGTCGAGTGGGCAGGGGAGCTCCTGACGTGTTGAAGCTGTGCTCCATGCGAGCAGCGGGAGCCACCCAGGCATGACAGTAACACCACCCGCCCTCACCGCGTGGCCTTGTGCAGCGTGGTGCCGCGCAGCCACTGCATGTTCAGCTCCGAGAAGTACTGGGTGGTGGAGAAGGTGTCGGGCAGCAGGGCCAGCCAGGGCTCGAGGGGGCTGGGCCCGCCGCTGCCGCCACCACCGCTGCGCTGCGCCAGCTGCCGCCGCCGCTCCACCGCCAGGTGCAGGATGACCGCCACACGCTCGTCCACCACACCCAGCTCCATCAGTTCACGCAGCAGCGCGCCCTGCCGGGGGTGCCGCGCCACGCTGGCGGCCGTCAGGGTACCAGCCAGCGGGAAGGCGGCGACCGCCACGGGCGTGTTGCGCCCAAAGCCCGCCCAGCCGGCCACGGTGCCGGCCCAGCTGCGTGCCGCGCGCTGCAGCGTGGAGTCGTTGGCGTACACGCCATACCGGCCAGCATCCTGCGACAAGCCAAGCAGGCTGTTGGTTTAGCTGCAGTATGGATGAGCAGAGGCTTCCATGAGGCGCAAGGCACCCAGCAGTACCAGGGGAACACCAGCATCTGCACGCTGCGTACAACCTCTACACCCCCTCTGCCTCACCGTTTTAGACTCCTTGATGTCGATGGCTTCCACGTCGGCACCCTGCTGCCGCAGCCACTCGGCCAGCGCCGCCAGCTCCGCCTCTCGCTTGGCGGCGACGGCGGCAGCGGCGGCGGCAGTCTGCTCTGCTGCCAGGCATTGCGCGCCGCCCTCATCGCCGCGGACCACGTACAGCGCTAGACCCAGGGACGCGGCACAGGCGCCCGCACCCCACCGCAGGGCTGACATGGGCGCCCTCTTCCTCGACCCTTCCTTGCCTCAGCTGCCGCGCTGCCCAGCAGTTGGCAGATGCGCCGTCAACACAAAGAAATAGCGTAACCTTGCAATTGGGGCTCTGCTCGTGCACAGGTCACGCCAGCTGGGCCTGTCATCTCTTGATCGGAGCCATCGGCGCTCGCTGTGCCCAAATAACGAATATTAATAAAGGAATAGAGCAATGCCAGCAGCTGCCGTGCAGTGTGGGGCCCCTGCGGGCCCCGCTACCACTCGCCCTGTGGCCTCGAGGGCTCCCTGCGTCGGGGCACCATTCCGCCCTGCTGCTTCCAGTCCCACACGATCGAACGCTGCAGCGCACAGCCGGCGGCAGTCCTGCTCCACGCCAGGGCGGGCGCTCGTGCGGTGTGCCGCCGCCGCTGCCGCCGATGTCGGGTGAGGCCATGGCCTTGCGGCTGCGGCCACAGCTTCGACTGTTGCACACTCCTACCATCAACTGAAGTTACCGGTGTGTGTATCCACCTGCAGGTTTGTGCGGGAGAGCCGGCATGTGCTGCCCGACGGCATGGCGCTGGAGCTGCTGCACCTGCCCGCCGCCGGCGGCGCGCCCAGCACGCGCCCCCCGCTGCTGTTTGTGCACGGCTCGTACCACGGCGCCTGGTGCTGGCAGGTGTGCGTGGCAGCGAGCATGTTGGAGCAGAGTTTGGGCAGGCGCGGCAGCAGGAGCAGCATGCTCTCCTCGCTTGTCCGCTGCTGTTTATTGACCAGCAGCATGTCGCTGGTTGCTCTCAACGTCTGGATGATTTACCGGCCACCCAGTTGGTTCCTGCCCTCCTTGTTCCTCTACCCGCAGGAGCGGTGGATGCCGTACTTCGCAGCTGCAGGATATGATTGCTGTGAGAACATTTGGGTGGCGTGCAGCAGTTCTGTGGGCGCATTAGGGCTGAGGGCGGCCTGCCGGAATCAAGTGCAGAGCTCATGCAGCACACTGAGTGTTCTTTTGCTGCTCACTACTGCGTTCGCTGTACCATCGCCCACTTTGCCTGGGTGCAGACGCGGTCAGCCTGCGTGGCCAGGGCCGCAGCGACCGCAAGACGGCGGCCGGAGAGCAGCTCAAGGTGCGGTGGCAGCTAAAGAGTCCTGCCCAGTCGTGTTTGGCGCAGCTGCCCCTTGGGGTGGCGAGCTCAGCGGATGTATTCCATGGCAAAACTGGCACCGGGATTCACACCACGTCCTGCTGGCTGCTCCCTGCTCCCCGCCGCCAGGTCAGCGGCGACCTGGACTCGCTGACCGACGACCTGGCGCACGTGGTGGCGGGCCTGCCCCGCCCGCCCGTCCTGGTGGCCCACTCCTTTGGTGCCCTGCTGGCCGAGAAGTACATGACGGGTGGGTGGCTGGGCGGTGTGGGTGAAGCAGTAGGTAGCAGTTGCTTAGCGCGCACTTTGCTGGTGTGTGGCTGGCCGAGAAGCACATGAGGGGTGAGTGCGTGGTTTGAGGGCTGGCGGGCCGGGCAGCCCCTGAGAAAGCCACGCACTGGCTTCCTTTGCTGGTGGATGGCTGGCGCACGGATGTGCTCCTCATGATCCTGCCCTTGGTCTGTCGCTGCCATCCGCAAGGCTGCCGCCCCTGCTGTGACTCGTACCCTCCCCGGCCTCTGCCCTCGCACACACAGAGCTGACGCAGCGCCCGCTGCTGGCAGGCGTGGCGTGCGTGTGCGGCGTGCCGCCCACCGGCAACCGCGACATCATTGTGCGTGTGTTCAAGAAGTCTCTGTGGGAGGCGTGGAAGATCACGTGGTGCGCTGGGTGGGCGGCTGGGTGGGTGCGTGGCTGGGTGGGGAGTGGCATGTGCGGCCGCCGCGTGCAAGAACTGCGGTGCTGTTGCTGGCGGTGTGCCCATCAGACACATTGCACCCGCCGAAAACCACCCTCTGCTCAGCCATCCCTTCACCAGCTGCGCAGCCCTGCTCCCGCCGCAGGGCTTTTGTGGGCAAGTCGTTTGCGCGCAGCCTGGACGAGGCTCGCTTCACCTTCTTCTCCCCCGACCTGCCCAAGGGGGACCTGATCCGCTACCAGCAGCAGCTGGCGGCCTGCAGCCCCGTGCGGCTGCTCGACCTGTCGGCCCTCAACAAGGCGAGGCGGTGGGGCAGCTGATGCATGTAGCGGGGCGGGCTGCTGAGCAGGGCTTGGCAGTGCTGCTGCGGCTGGTGGTGCTGTAACTGCCGACAATGTTGCTGTGTGTGCAGAGCACTTTCACAGCCTCTAAACGTCAGCCCCGCCCCTCCCTGCCATCCCAACATGCAGGTGCTGCCGCTGCCCACGCTGCCCGCCGCCGCCACGCAGGTGCCGGCGTTTGTTGGCGGCGGCACCACCGACATTGTTGTGGACTGGCCGGCGGTGCAGGAGACGGCGGCCTGGTTTGGCGTGGCACCCGCGCAGTGGCAGGACACGGCGCACGACTGCATGCTGGACACCCGCTGGGAGGCGGCGGCGGCCAGCCTGCGCAGCTGGCTGGACAAGCTGTGAAACCTTGCTTGCACATGAAGTGGTACTGCCGTTCTTTGATCACTTGACAGGCTTGTAACCTGCGTGCTTTGTGCTGTGAATGGTTAGCGAGGCAATGCCCCCGCCGGCAACCGCGCCCGCCGGTGCCACATCATGGATTCTCGTGCTGCCCTGCTGCTATCGCGCCATCTTACAATTACTGTTCATAATCAGCCATGGGGAGGGGTGTGCAGCCCTGACGAGAACCACAGGCGAAATGGCGCTCGCGGCCCGGCGGCAGGCTGGCCGTCTGGGCCGTCTGGGCCGTCTGGCTAGTGTGATGGGTAGCGGTTTCGCTGCGAGCTCTAATGAGCTGCAGCCATGCCGGCTCCTGTTCGGCTGGGCGCCGCAAAAATTGCCAGCCGAGCCCAGCGTGCCTGCCAGGCCTGCCCAGCGTGCCTGCGGTCGCCAGAAGTGGGAGGACGAGTACAGGTGCGTGCTTGCATACGGTTCCGTGCAGCCGCTGATGTGCTTTGCCGCTGCCGCCGCCGCCTGAGGCCGCCCCCTGCCGCCACCGCCTGGCCGCGTCTCCACATGCTTTGCACTTGCACGCTGACTCGCTCTGCATGTCCTCTGCTGCAGCTGGCTGGAGGGTGGCGGCGCCGAGGTGCAGCGGGTGCTGCGTCAGGAGCGGCGGTATGCCCAGGCCTGGCTGCGCCGCACGGCCCGGCTGGCGCAGCAGCTGCGTGAGGAGATGCTGGAGCTTGCGCCTAAAGAGCAGGTTGGCGGTGTGTTTAATAACTTTACGGCGTTTCAAACCTCGTTGCTATTGCTGACAAGACTCAGGGACGTGAACCTTGCCAAAAGCAGCCATCTGTCCGGTTGGCAATGGCATCCAAATGGCCCCCATGCTGACGCCCTGCCTCCATGCCACCTGCCACTTTGGCATGCCATGCACCAAGCAGGTCAGCGCACCAGAGCGGGTGGGCGGCCACGAGTACTATGTGCAGCAGCTGCCCGGCGCGCCACACCCGTGCTACATGCGGCGGGCGGTGGGGCGGCCGGGAGCGGCGCCCGAGGTGGTGCTGGATCTGAATGAGCTGGCGGCGGTGCATGGGGAGTACGTGCAAGTGGGGCAGGTGAGGCGGGCTGAGGAGTCGCTAGAGAGCTGGTCTGGGGCTTGGCGAGCAACAGTGCAGCTGATCCCTTCCCTTTCAGCATTGCGCCTTGGCCGCTGGCTGCGAGTGTGCCCGCAGCCCTCCCCAGGCCAGCTGCCGCCCAGCCTCGGCTCTGCCCTGCTGGCTGCCGCGCAGATGAAGCTGTCTCGGTGCGGGCAGCGCATCGCTTTCACTCTGGAGGAGGGGCAGGGCGAGGAGAGCTGGGCGGCCTTCACACGGGACCTGGGCACTGGTGCCCTGCACCACCTCAGCTCGCTTGGCACAGTTGTCAGCCTGGAGTGGGCGGCAGACGGCGACACCCTGCTGTGCACACAGCCCAACGAGCTGGGGCGGCCCTGGCGAGTGCTGGCCTGCAGTGCAGGTGCTGCAGCCGGTGGGGGGAGCCGTCGGTGGGCAGGCAGCCACAGCAGTGGCGGCGGCAGCCGCAGCAGCAGCAGCGGCAGTGGCAGCTGGGTGTTGTTTGAGGAGGGCGATGAGCGCTTCTTCCTGGAGCTGGGACGCACCAAGGACTGGAGGTGGGTGCGGCGGTTGGGGATGGGAATGGTGCAGTGATTGGGCTGATGCGGTGCTGGCGCCAGAGAGCTGCTGAGGCAGGTGGCGTATGAATCCAGCTGCCATTGGGGGGGCCACAGCTTGGCGCTTGCCGACCCCACGCTGCAACTGCGTGCTTCGCTCCCGACCCTGCAGCTGCTCCCCCTGCCTCCTGCCCCTGCAGCTTCCTCACCCTCAACTGCAACTCCAAAACCTCCTCCGAGGTGCACCTGCTGCCGGCCGACCTGCGCTCGCCGCACAGCAGCCAGCTTAGCATGGCGGCAGCCGGCGCAGCAGCAGCACCTCGCGCGGCGGAGCCCCGCCTGGTGCAGCCGCGGCAGCCTGGGCTGGAGTACTTTCTGGAGCACAACAGCGGGCAGCTGTACTTGCTGAGCAACGCGAGAGGCGCGCAGGACTATGCAGTGTACAGGTGGGCAGGAAGGTCGTGCGCTTTGCGCTGCTCTGTGGCTTGTGCAAGACTGCTTCGCTGCTCGCCCAGCGGCGCCACCGAGCTGCAGCTGGCCAGACCGGCTTGCAACCCTCTGCTGTGATCTGCTGCCACCCTCATGCGTTAGTGCAGGGTGCCTGCTGCTGGCGCCTCGCTGGCACAAGAGCAGTGGCAGCTGGTGTTGGACGAGCAGGCGGGCGTGGCCAACGAAGACCTGGACATGACCAGGGACTGCCTGGTGCTGTACCAGCGGCGCCAGGGGCGGCAGCAGGTGGCGGCGCTGCCTCTGGTCAACGGCCTGCCGGCAACAAGAGCAGCAGCAGCAGGTGGAGGCACAGCCCAGCCGCCCAGCCCAGCAGCAGGAGCACCGCAAGCGGCAGCAGCAACACCAGCGGGCACAGCCACAGGCGAAGCAGCGCCAGGCTGCTTGCGGTTGGCGCCGCTGCCCGCATGGGCGCTGTCTGTGGCTGCAGGCGCCAATGCGGATTTTGAGTCACAGCAGCTGCGGCTCATGCTGTCCTCACCGGTGCACCCAGAGGTCGCCTGTGACTGGGACCTTGCGAGCAGCCAGCTGTCGCAGCATTGCGGGCCAGCAGCTGCGGCGGCGGATGTTGGGATGACGGCAGGAGCGACAGTGGCAGCAGAAGCGGGTGCTGCTGAGCAGCAGCAGCTGGCCTGGACACAGGTGTGGGCCACCTCTGCGGATGGCACCCCTGTGCCGCTCACCGTGGCCTATGCCGCTGAAGGACCGCTAACTAGCAGCAGCAGTAGTGGCAGCAGCGCAGGCGGCGGCAGCGGCAGTGGCAGTGATAGCAGCAACAGCGGTAGCAGCAGCAGCAGCAGCAGCAGCAGCAGCTCTGCCAGCTGGTCTCCTCCCCGCCCCCGGCCATGCCTGCTGGTTGTGTACGGCGCGTACGGCCACAGCCTGCCCACTGGCTTCCTGGCTGAGCGCCTGCCGCTGCTTCAACGTGGCTGGGTGGTGGCCCTGGCACACGTGCGGGGCGGCGGCGAGCTGGGGCGGCGCTGGCATGCAGCAGCGCGAGGGGCCAACAAGGCCTTCAGCATAGCAGACTTGGAGGGCTGCCTGGACCACCTCATTGCAGCAGGTGGGGTCATGCCAAAGGTGTGTTTTGGCTTGCGCAGCGCTGAGACTGTGCGTCACAGTTCATTGACACTTGCCACAACTATCGGTCTTGCTTCAACTGCCATGTCCTTGATGCACGGCCCGCCACTCTGGCCGGTGCTTGGCTGGCCAGCCACCCTGATGTGCACTTGCCCACCCACCTCCCCCAACCCCAATGCAGGCTGGACTGCCCCTGGGCTGGTGACCCTGGAGGCACACAGCGCAGGTGGCCTGACCGCCGGTGCCCTGCTCAACCGCCGTGCCGCCGACCTGGGCGCCGCCCTGCTGGAGGCTCCCTTTGTGGATGTGCTGACGGCCATGAGCGATGCCACCCTGCCGCTGACGGTGCACGAGTACGAGGAGTGGGGGGACCCTCGCCAGGCAGACGCCTTTGAGCGGGCGAGTGCTTTGGTGTTTTTGCTGGGCGGGCGCAGGAGCGGCTGTGTGCGCACAGCTTATGCTTTAAAATGTTCTCTTCTGGCTGGTGGGCGGCGTGCGTTTGCGCAGTCAGCACGCAACACCAAACCCAGCACAAACGGCAGCAGCTGGCGCCTCAAACGCACTGCCGCTGCTACTGTCCCCCTGCAGATCAAAGGGCTGTGCCCCTACCAGGGAGTGCGCCCCGCCCCGTACCCGCCCACCCTGCTGACCTGCTCCCAAGCGGACCTGCGGGTGCCCTACTGGGGACCGCTGAAGCACGCGGCCTGCCTGCGGGCAGCAGCTGCGCAGCACGCCAGCAGCAGCGGCAGCCGCATTGGCAGCAGCAGGCAGCAGCACGGCCCTATCTTGCTGCTGCCGGATGGCCAGGCTGGGCACTTTGTGCACGAGCGGGACCTGTACACCACCAAGGCTGAGCAGTACGCCTTCCTGCTGGAGGCGGTGCAGGGGCGGCTGCAGCCGGCCAGCTGACTGTGAGCGGTGTTTACCCTGTTTCATTTCATTTGCAACGCGACACGAGAGGCCAACTTTAGACATGCGCACTTGAACAAACAACCAAACTGCCACCTCGTCAACATTGCCGCGTGTCCACAGCCGCGCCCATTCAGTGTGTGGGTCGCTCCGGGTCGATGCGTGGGCTGTTGTATTCGGGCAGCCTGCAGGGCAGGGCGGGCCGGAAGACGACCAGGCTCGCATCTTTGCGCTGCCAACTCCAGCAACCAGCCTTCACCGTTTGAAAGTGCCAGGTCCCACACCCTCCTGCTCCTTCCCTGAGACTGCCCACCCACCTGTGCGCGTGTGGCGGCAGCTCCCAGCACGGCACTCCGGGGTGGCCTGCCGCCTCGGTGCGGTCCACATGCAGCTCCACGCCCAGCTGCTTCTCCGGCAGGGAGGGCAGCACCGCCTGGGCAGCGGCCAGAGGCGGTGGCGCCGTCGCTGCGAGCCGCGGCGAGCGCGGGCTGCCTGGCAGGTGCGCCTCCTTCAGCTCAGGCGCATCGATGCGGATGGCTGCTGGAGGGCGCAGCTGCAGGTTGGGGCGGTCTGCTGAGGGGGAGGCTGGGCGGGTGGCAAACGACTCCACTGCGGCTGCTGCGCCCGGCTGTGGGTGCACTGGCAAGCTCTTCATGGTGTCGTAGTATGGCGGTGGGGGGAATCCAAGGCTGGGTTGAAAGGCACGTAGGTGGAAAGGTAGCGGCGCTCATGCAGGCAACAGCGGCGGCGCTCAAATGCATTGCCTTCTGGAGCTGCCCAGCTATCCAGGCAGCTGATCAGCGTCAGCAGCAACTCCTGAGGCCATGCAGCAGACGTTTGCCCGCAAGAAGAGCGCAGGGGGAGCGCAGGCGCGCAGCCGAGGCGATCCATGCCATCGGGGCAGCTGGGCCTCACGTCCCTGATGCCTGATGGAGGCAGCAGGGCGAGGAATGGCTCCCTCCACACACACAGGCTTCTCTCTTCGCCCCCATGTGCAGGACAAGGGCGCTCGCCCCATCATGGCCTTCCTCAAACCGCTGGGGGCCGGCTCGGCTAGCTGCCAAGGGCAGGGCGAGCAGCCGGCAGCAGCGGCAGCCGGAGCGGCGACCGCCTTGCAGGCCAAGCCGCGCCTGGCACTGCCGGGCGGCAGCAAGCCTGCCGGCAAGCAGCCCAGCCTCTTCGACTTTGCCGACAGCTCAGAAGACGAGGTGGAGGAGGAGCCTGTGAACCAGGTTGCCGCCCAGCCCAAGGTGCAGCCTCTGCGCCCACTTGGACAGCGCCCGGCGGCGACGGCGGTCTCCGAAGTGCCCAAGCCCAAGCTCAAGCTCGCGGCAGGCAAGGCGGCAGCTGCCAGCAAGCAGGGTCATGATGGCTTTGCAGCCTCAGACAGTGAATCAGACGGCAGCAATAGCGGCGCTCCGGCAGCAGCAGCACGTGCGGTGGCAACGGCAGCTGCGGCGCGGGGCGGCGGGAAGCCACCAAAGCGGCCGCAGCAGGCGCCAGCCAGGGATGAGGACGGGCCCCGGGGCAAGTCAGATGATGACGGGTGGCAGCGGGCGGCAGATGGATTTGAAGTGGAGAGCAGCAGCGGCGGCGACAGCGAGGGTGAGGGGGGCAGCGAGGATAGCAGCCTCCCTGTGGCCGGCGGCACGGCCAGTGCCAGCGACTGGGCGCCGGACGAGTCTGTGGACAGTGGCTCTCAGAGTGGCGGCAGCGACATGGCAGAGGAGGAGGCACCTGCAGCCAAGCGGCGCAAGGGGCCTGCAGCCAAGGCGGCCGCAGTGCCAGCTGGGCGCAAGGGCAGCGTGCCGGGCGGTGGCGGCACAGCAGGCGGCAAGCTGGCCGGCTTGGGGGCCGCACCCAGCGGCAAGCGCAAGCGGGCAGAGGATGCAGAAACTGCTGATGTGGCACAGGCTGTGGCAGCAGCAGCAGATGGTGCGGAGGAGGCAGTGCCTGCGGACGGCGCAGGGCTGGCGGGCAGCAAGCCTAGGAAGGCAGGCGGTGCCCGCAAGCCGGCCAAGGCGCATGCCTCCTCGCTGCCGGTGCTGCTGCCCAAGAGTGAGTTGGTGGGTGGGTGGGGGGGCTCATGTGATGCTGTTTTGTTCAAGGTTGGACGGAGCGCATGGTGGCGGCACTCGCCAACAATCTGCTGGCCCTCATCCTCCCATTGTCCTCCGCCTCCCGCTCCAGCGCTGGCCAAGTCGGCCGCGGAGGCCTCCCACCTGCTGTGCGAGCTGGAGCCGCCCAAGGACTGGGAGGGGCGGCCGCTGGCGGGCATGGCCCATGCCGTCAGCCTGGAGGGCGACTCGGGTGGGCTGAGGCTAAGAGTGACTGGTCCAGTGGATCATGCAAATGGTTGCCGATTGACATGGGCCAGGTTTGCGTCCCTGCTGTATAAAGCAGCGCCCCCCACCGTCGACCAATGTGCTCACCGCGTCCTGGTGGCGCAGGTCCAGTGGGCCGGGTGCTGGTGCCGCAGAGCGGCCGGTTCCAGGTGGACCTCAAAGGTGAGGCGCTGTCGTGAAGTAAAGGAAGGCAGCCACAACACTACACTTGCAGCCATGACCGCCCCCTGCACTGCTGCGCCTCACTGCAGCCTCTGTGTGCCCACCTGCAACTCCCGGCCCCTCCCTGCCCACCTGTCCGTCCCCCTCCCCTCCCCTCCGTCCCCCCTCCCTCTGCCAGGCATCCTGTACGAGACGGAGGCGGTGCCCCTGCCCTGCACCCTGGCCCTGGTGCAGACCAAGAACGCGGGCAGCAAGCTGGTGCGTGTGGGGGCTGCAGCCAGGTCCATCGGCACGGTGGCATGCATGCCACTCCACTGCCTGAACACACCTTGCCTGTAATCACTCCATGTTCTCCAACCCCCTGCCTTGCCAAAGCTTTGGAAAGCTCGCCAAACAGGGCCCCCCCTTGCCCTCTGCAGGTGGTGGAGCAGCTCTTCTCCTCGGTGCTGCGCTGCGAGCCGGGCCAGGACTTTATGCGCGAGAACGAGGCCGCGCTGCGGTGGGGCTGCAGAAGCCGCTGGCTGGGGTGTTAACATGCAGATCACATGCAGATCACATGCAGATCAGTGCCCTGCATGGCCGGTGCTCCAAGTTGCACAATACGTCTCCTGGGGTGCTCCACAGGCAACCCTCGCCTGATCCACTGTTGCAGCTGAGGTTGTCTCATGTCGCTCCATGCCCCCCTGAACCACACACGCAGTGAACCACACACGCAGTGAACCACACACGCAGTGAACCACACACGCAGTGAACCACACACGCAGTGAACCACACACGCAGTGAACCACACACGCAGTGAACCACACACGCAGGGAGATGGAGGCCTATGATAGCGACCGCTACAAGGGCGGCAGCGAGGACGAGGATGGCGGCGGCAAGCGTGCCAAGGGCGGCAAGGGAGGCAAGGGGGCCAGGGCCAAGCCCGGCGGCGGTAGGGGCAGGGGAGGCCGCAAGCCGGCAGGCGGCAGGGGCAAGGGCGGCGGCGCTGGCAAGAGTGTGGGCAAGAAGGCGGCAGCCCCTCGCAAACAGGCGGTGCCAAAGCCCAAGGCAGCGGGCGGCGCGGCGGCGGCAGTGGGCAGGAAGCCGGCAGCCAAGAAGGCACGTGCCAGCAAGGCGGCAGCAGAGGTGGAGGCCAGCAGCGGCTCAGACTGGGAAGCTGGCTTTGACTGACGCAGTCGTGCTGCGGATGCAAGACTTGTTTGCCATGCAAGCTAGCTCAATGAGATGCCCTCTGTAAATGTCGCCCCCCCCGCCAATTAAGATTCCTCAGATGCGCAGATCAGTTACAGCTGTGCAAACGGTGCTCAACATCACAGCTGTGCAGTTGCCAAAGCAGGCCGACCTGGGCACCTCCATGTGTGCTTGCCCCATGCCAGCTCCCTCACTGCGCTCAGAAGTAGGCATCGTCGCCGCCGCCGCCGTCATCATAGTCGTCCAGGTAGCCTTCGTCGTCGTCAAACTGCTCGTTCTGCAACAGTTGAAAGAGCGCAGGCAAGGCACATCAACTCCCACGACTAGCAACCTGAGGCGCAGTCGTCAGCAGGCACGTGCGGCAGAGCGAGCGCCAAAAACAGGCAGCAGGCATGCGCGTCAGGAGCGCCGGCACAGGCAGCGGGCCAGAGCACCATGCACTTCTCTTGATGGATCTGAGCACAGCACCTGGTAGTAGTCGTCATCCTCCGGCACGTCATCCTCCTCCTCCTCAATGTCCTCGGGAGGGGCCTCCTCATCCTCGCCCCCGCCGCCCTCGCCCGGCTTGCCGCCGGGGCTCTTGCCGCCGGGGCCGCCGCCCTGCGGCACGTAGTGCCAGGGTGTGCGGGCAGCTGGGTGGGAGATGGCTCGTGCGGGGTGCAGGCTCGCCGGTCGACACACAACCAACACACTGCCAGCTGCAGCCGTCCAGGGTAGCGCCCCCCTGCTGTCTCGGTGGTGCTGACCATGCTGCAGCGCAGACCAGCCCTGCAACCCAGGCCCGCCACCTGCAGCGCAGCCGTGCCCTGCAACCCAGGCCCGCCACCTGCAGCGCAGCCCTGCCCTGCAACCCAGGCCCCCCAACCGCAGCGCAGCCGTGTCCTGCAACCCAGGCCCCCCAACCGCAGCGCACCCTGTCTTCCCGCTTGGCCAGCTCGTCCAGCTTGCCCAGCGCCAGGTCCTCATTGGCGGCGCTCCGAGCAGCAGCTCGCCGCTCGCCCTCGGATGCCCAGTACGCCTTCTCTGCTGCCCTATTGGCCGACCTGCACACGTGGTTGTGGTTGGGGAGGCAGGCAGGCAAGCTGGGCCAGTGCTGAGTGACAAGGCTTGCTGTCGCGTCCACACATTCCATTGCGAGCCAAGGTGTGCCAAGCAGGCAGCCCTGTGCCCCTTCACAGACGCGCCCCAGCAGGCTTAGCATCCCACCCGCCCCCCGCACTTCCCAGCAAGCTTGGCCAGGCAGCTCAACTTTCAAGGCCAGCAGCCCAGCCCGCCCCAGCCCCCCGCACCGCTTCTGCCGTGTGTAGAGCTCCTCAGGGAAGTACTTGGGCACCAGCGTCATGGTGATGGTGCACCTGGACAGGTTGCCATCGCCCGACCCGGACGCCGCCGCCTCCGCCACCTGTGGCGCAACAATGGGAGGGCGGCGGTGCAAGCGTGGGTGGGGCTGGTGTGCGCCTATGGAGAGCTGTGGACACCCTACACCCTGTCCAGCAAAGGGCAAACACAGCCAGCAGCAAAAGGGGGCAGCAGCTTCCAGCACGTGCAGCACCGCAGCATGCGGACCACCAGCTTGCCCCATCCCCACGCCGCCCCCTGCTTGCCTTGTAGCTCTCCACGTAGTCGGCCCGCCGCCGCTTGCTGGCCCCCGCTGCGTCGCCCTCCCCTGTCAGATGGTACGGCGAATCACGCCACATGTGGGTGAGCTCGTGCCGCCAGATCTGCGCAGGAAGGGAGCAGGGGCAGGAGGGGAGGAGGTAGGTAGGGGCCTGTGGTGTTGCAAGTGCGGGATTTCACGTCTGCGTGCCGTGGGCCGGCCGCCAGGTGAGCAAGCTGACGCCGCTTGAGCGACCCGCTGTGATCCGCGCACCAGCTGCCGCTCTGTTTGCGTGGGGATCTCGTCTGGCATCTCCGGGACACCATCCGCAATCTCCTGCAGAGGAGCAAAACTGGGCAGAATCGGCGCATGCTGGGCGCACCGGCAAGGGGCACACGAAACCTCGCTGGCAAGGGCAGTATGGCAGCCCACTTGTGCACTGTTATCACCACATTTCCCTGCAATTGGCCTGCTTAGCTCACCGGGAACAGGGGTGGGGGCCCCTCAATGGGCTGCGTGGCGATCACTTTGCCCTCATCGTCACGTGCGACCGGGACTGGCGCCCCTCCGCCTCGCCCGCCCCTGCCGCCCCTGCCGCCTCGCCCGCCTCCTCGTCCCGACATGTGGATGGGCGCCGCTTAAGGGGCTGGGTGGGCCCAGCCCGCACCGCACACTGGTACTCAAGACCTGCAGGCAAGGGGAGCAGGCGGCGGCGGCGGTGGGCGGGCGACCGCGTCGGTACAGCGCACGGGTCCCGAATTTAGCGCTTGAACATCTTGTAGTACATGAGGAAGCCCCTCAGCGGCCAGCACAATGCTTGGCGGCGCGGCGACAGAGCCGAACTGGCTGCAGGAGGCGCTGGCGGTGCTCCTGTTGTTCCGATGCGCACCTGGTAGAGCTCTCAGATGAAGGACAGTCTGAAACAGGGCGACGGAGCTCGCTGCGACGCTGGCACTTGGAGCTGGCGAGCGCGCTGGCCCAACGAGGCTGACGACAGCTTCAAGCAAGTGTGAGGTTTATCAATAGGGCATGCCGCATGCTGCAGCCTGCCCAGCGCCCGCCAGCAGGCAGCCGCAGCGGTGGCAGCGGGCCCAGCGCCGCCGCGCCGGAGCACGACTTGTGCATGTGGGTTGAGGCTGCCAAGCCCCTCAGCGGCCTGCCCCGGTTGCATGCACGAGCCGCCCCACCGCCTCGCCTTGTTGAGGGCCGACAGGTCGAAAGCAGCCGCACGGTGTGTGCACGTGTGGTGTGGCATTGCCGCCGAGGCAAGTTGAGCTGTGCCACAGCAGGCTACGAGGGCGAAGCCTTTTGCCATTTCAGCCCAGCCCATGATGTGGTCGCAAGCGAGCGAGGATGGTCAAACAAAGCTAGTGTGCCTGGTATGCCTCTGCACCGTTCTGTGAGGCTCACCGTGTGCATGCGGGTTTGCGGGTTCAGCTGTCGACAGCCAGGGCATGCCACCGATCTGCCCTGCATCAGCAATGCAGGTGGCTGCAAACGAGTGCAGCACCACTGCCAGCTTGTTGTGCTGGCGCACTGCGATTAAGGAGAGCAGCCGATTGGACACTGTGAGCGACCTTGCAATCGCGCTGGGATGCGCATGTGCGGCTCAACTCGAGCGCGGCGACATGGACGGGCGCCAGCGCCTCCAGGCAGCATTGGGGCGCTGTTTCGTCGACTGCACATCCTGCGATCACACTCAGGAGCACTTTGAGCACCGGCAGAGGCTCCCAGCGGCCAGCTGCGCCCCGTCCCGACGGCCCCACTGCCCGGCAGCGCTCGTTCGCCACCATGATGCCCGGGGGGCTGCCCCCAGGCGTCCCCGGCATGCCGGGCCTGGCCCCAGGCGCCGCGAGGCCGGCGCTCACGCCCCAGCAGCAGGCGGCGCTCCTGCAGCAGCAGCAGGCGCACTTCCAGGCGATGATGCAGAACCCGGCGTTCCGGGCGCAGCTCCTGCAGCAGCAACAGGTACGAGGCCGCTGGGCGCGCGAGCCCTGCCTCTGCTGCCCCCGCTGCCCTTTGCACTGATCAGGATCGCTCCCTGGTACCCCGATGTCGCGCAGCAACTGGCGATGGCCCAGGCCGGCAGCGGCGGCGCCGCCGCCAAGCCTGCCGCCGCTGCTGCCAAGCCGGC
>RRZL01000042.1:381400-414268 GCA_006782975.1 Chlorella sp. Dachan
CCACCAGGCGGACACTGTGGAGCTGTCGAAAATGAGCGAGGCACTCAAGCCGCACCTGCTCCCCGCGGAGCCCGTTACGCTGCGCTACACCATCCGCCCCGACGGCCCGCCCACCGCGCACCCCGACTGCTACGACTTTGAGGTGGAGGTGCCGCTCAGGTGGGCTGCTTGGGCTGCCAGGGTGTCTAGTCTCTCCACAGGCTGGGTGAACGGGGGTGTTGGGCTGACTCTGGGGTTGATTGGGCAGCACAGCTTGCGGCTGGCCGGGGTTGGACTGCTGCTCGGGTGAGGTGCTGCCCCGGGCTCACTCAGCTCCTCACCCTCTCCTGCCTCCTCCCACCGCGCAGCACGGAGCTGCCGCCGTATGCGCTCAAGGCTGGGGGGGGGAAGGAGGCTGACCAGTACGATGCAGCGCTGGCCTCCATCCTGGCTCGCCTGGCCGAGCACCGGCGGCGCCGCACGCTGCTGCTGGCCTTTGCGCAGAGCCCTGTGGACTTCATCCATGCTATGGCGGCGGCGCAGGTGGGTCTGCGTGGGGCGGGTATGGGCTGGGCATGCAATAAAGAGTAACAACTGAGCGGGCGGGACTGGAGGACCCTTTGCTGCCTCCGCGTCCCATCTGTCGCGGCATGCCGGCATGGACCCCCTCCTGCATGTGACCACACGTGAGGCTCTGACCAGCCAAGCGCCCCTGCGCTGCACCCGCCCCGCAGGCGCGCGAGCTGCGGTCATCTGCTGCCCGCGATGGCGAGGCGTTTGAGCTGATGGCCAGCGGGGACGTGTTCAAGGACCGCTGGGTGGACGATGTGGTGAGGCACCCTGCTGCTGCTGCGGGCCCCGCTGCCGCATTCCCATGCGTGTGCTCGCTTTGATGCGTGCAAGCAGCACGGAAAGCACGGTGTGACAAGCACGCTGCCGCAACAGCATGCTGCTCTGAGTTGTGCAATGTGTCGCGACCAGCGGATCTCAAAGCCCGTGCTTGCGCCCTCAATCCCCCGGCAACAGGTCATGAACTACATGGAGCGTCAGCAGCGCAAGGCACAGGCGGCGCAAGCGGAGCAGCAGCAGCTGGCGGCGGCCGCTGCCGCGCAGCAGCTGCAGGCGCAGGCAGCCATGGCGACGCTGCAGGCGCAGCAGGCGGCCATGGCGCAGGCGCAGCAGCAGCAGCAGCTCCAGGCGCAGGCTATGGCGGCACAGCAGGCAGCGATAGCAGCGGCGCAGGCGCAGCAAGCAGCAGCGGCAGTGGCAGGCGGGGTTGCGCCACAAGGCGCAGCAGCAGGGGGCCAGCCAAACAGGGTGGGAGTGCCAGGGGTGGCACAGCCGCAGCAGCCACAGCAACCAGGGGCGGCACAGGCCCCCAGCAACCCTTAGCAGCTGCTGCACAAGTGCAATGCATGATCCCATCAGCCACGCAGCATGTACAGATAGGACTGGACATGCATGTACCCCATGCCCTGTAACTGTGCACATTTTGCCAGACCTGTTCTGCACAGTGGGGCAGTTGCAGCCCGGCCTGCACCCTGCCGCTCAGACATGTGTGGTTGCACTTTACACGGCAGCATCCTGGCGGAGCGCAGCTCAACAGCGCCCGGCAACAGGATGCGGGTACAGAGTGCAGCCCTGGATGGCGCCTCACGGCATGTGAGGCTGCGCATCAGGAGGTGTATGCGTGATGCAGTGGGGATGGGGCGAAGATGGGTATGGTGTGGTGCTGCAAGTGTTTGGGGGGTGGGGGAGCACAGAGGCTTTGGTCGGTGTGCTACAAAAATGGCGAGCCAGTTTGATTTTGCAGGCGCACTCAAAGAAACGCTCGCCAGTGTGGGTGTGTGCTATGGGGTGGCAAAGAACGAGTTTTGGAGGCATGGAAGCATGGGACGACACGTATAGCAGGTGCTTGGGAGGAGTGGGGCAGGTGGGAAGTGCATGGGGTGGTGTGAACATGCATGCAGGGCGCAGATCAACTGCAGTAAGGCAAAGCGCTGTGCCTAGGGTGCACCGGTAAGACGGCAGCCGCAGGCCGCCTCAGCTGTTCAAGTGCGCTGCGCAGTGGAGCGCAGCTCAGTGCTGCGGACGCAGTAGGGCCACTGTGCTGAGCAGGTGAGGCCGGCGGCACATTCGGTGGGGCCCACTGCAGAATTGCAGATCTCCCCTGCCAGCTGGGTATTGCGCGCGCACTGCGCTCGGCAGGAGGGGCGGGGGAAGGCACAGGGGTGAAACCTGTGAAACCTGTGTGTGATGCGGTGCGGTGTCGCTCAGGCGCATCTTGTGGTCCATGCCACGTTTGGGAGACGTGCCCACTGATTGCATTGCAAGCTGCCCAGCGCCCTGAGCCTGCCCACCAGGCGGAAGGCGTCGACGCACGAGTAACCGGAGGCGCAGTTGAAGCCGGGGTAGCACAGCTCGCCCAGCACCCTGTGGGGGCAGAGGGGTGGGTGGCAGGCGAGCAGTTGCTAGGTACATGTGCATGTGCGTGGCTGAGCCTCATGGCTGGCTCATGACGTGCATTTGTTGCATGCAAACTGTGCCGGCCTCCCTTTCCGGTCTCCCCTAGCCCTGCAAAGCCGGCAGCCATCTGCTGCAGGGTCAACAAGTGCCTGCCCCACTCTACTCCGCTCACTTGGGTGCGTCGCACTTCTTGGTGTCGGTGCGGCACACCAGGCCCGGCCCGCACTTCTCCAGTGAGTCCTCGCCCGCGCCGGGAATGCAGGGTTCTCCAGTCACGCGAGGGTAGTTGTAACACTTGAGGTGTGCACCAGATGGGGTGGGGGAGCGGATCGCACAGTGGGTGCCAGTTGGACCGGTGAGGGCACTCAGGCAGCTTGGGAGGAGGTGGGCAGTCACCTTGCCTCTCCTCCCTGCATGCACCTGCCCAGCCGTGGGTGAAGCCTGCCCAGCACGCCCTCCTCCCCTTTGCCCTGGCACACTCCTGCAAACCGGGGCTTATCTGAAGTGGAGCAGGTGAGGCCGTCCACGCAGGGGCGCCCCTCGTAGCAGTGCGCGCCCGCCACCTTGGAGGTCTTGGCGTACGTCTGCTGCTTCACGCACCGCATTGTGGCCAGCATGTCGCAGCTCAGAGACTCGCCAATAGAGTTTGTGTCCGCGCACTTGAAGTCCTGAGTCCGGAGGAAGGTGGTGCCAGGCATTTAAGTACGGTGAGCAACAGGGGGCGGCAGGCAGAGGATCAATAGCGGTCGCCCAAAGGCAGGCAGGCTCCCAGCTGGGGCGCGTGCCACATTTGTTCCTCACAACAGCGCTGCTCGCCCACCTTGGTGTCGTCCGTGCCGTCGTCGATGCAGGGCTGCCCCTCCCGCCGCGGCACCGGCAGGCAGATCTGGTGGCCGGGGTGGCAGCTCAGCCCCGTGGCGCACGGCTTGTTCGCATAGCATGACTGGCCCTGCGGGGAGTGCGCAGGCATTGGATGTATTTTGGAGTACCTGGCCTATCCAGGACCGTGGCCAGCAGCTGGCTTGCCATGCAGGCAGGAGATAGGGCGAGTTTTCAAGCTGCCCACGCGTGTTGACCACTTGCTCTGCACTCGATCGACTGCTGCACTGCGCACCTCCTTGGCGGCGGGCACACAGCGTCCGATGGCGATGTCGCAGTAGAGGCCCGCGTTCTCCGCGCATTCAAACGTCTTCTGCTGGCCGCCCACCTCCACGGTGCCGCATGGCTGGTTCAACAAGCGCGGCTCGGAATAGCACTGCACCGGATGTGGGGCGGCAGGAAGGAGGGGACATTGCTCTGGGCAGTGGGGATTGGAATTGGGGATTGCGGCAAGCGCGGCTGCATGAACGCAGCACTGCCACACTTGCCTTTTGGATGTAGGGGTGGCAGCTGAGGCCCGCCTGACAGGGCTTATATTCGTGGCACGCCTGTGTGAGCTTTCCAAGCGGGTGGCATTCCCAGCTAACGAGCTGCACAGCAGGCGGGGGAATGTGGCAGGGTGACGAGGGCTGAGTGCGCTTGAATATACACGGGTGCCAGCTGCTGATCTTGGAACGCGGGCGCATTGGTCAAGACGGCCAGCGTGTGCAAGCGGCCCCATACAAGCCAGCAGTAGCCAGGCGAGTTGGCACAAGCCACAGCGCACCAGCTCGCATGTGGTGCCGGCCGCGCAGCCCCAGTTGGGCACCGCAGGGTCGCTCATTTCGCGTCCGATGCAGGGTGTATCGTCCGTCCGTGGAGCGACAAAGCACCTGCTTAGTGCGGCGTTGCATGGGTTAGAGACAAGTTAGCTGTGAGCAGTCGCAGAGGGTCCATGGTTTTGATGCAAAGCTCAGAAACACCACAAGCCTGCCAGGCAGCGCAGTGCTCCTGATCCATGCAGGCTCCGGTTGACGTGTGGTGCCAGCTCTGCACATGCCATACATGCCATGCACAGCCACACACCAGCCACCCAGCGCTCACTGGTTGCGAATGAAGTCGCAGCTGAACCCGGTTCCGCAGGGCAGCGACTCGTGGCAGGTCTTGGTGTTTGCGGCGTTGGGTGCCTGGCACCGGCGGGTGTAGTCGTTGCAATATAGGCCTGTGGTGCACTCGCTGTGGGCAGTGCATGGTTGGCCCGCCTGCGCTGGGGAGCGGTGTGCTCCTTATCAAAACATGTAGACATGCATATTGCAATGTAGACAACAGGCTGCCGTAGCGCAGAGGTGGCCCCTAAATGGGCCCTCAAGAGTGCTAAAACATCGCAGGTTGCAATCTGACATGTTGCAAATGCAGGTTTGCCTGGAAGCTGACATGGAGCCCACCTTGCGGGGGCTTGAGAAGCACCTCTTGAACACGGGGTCGCAAGACAGGCCGGCGGCGCAGCCGTACCCCTGCTCATCTGCACCGGCATGATGAGCGGGCATTGGTCACAAGGAGCAGGGTGGCGGGCAGGAGGCCGGTGAGGCACCATGCCACCTGTGCAATCAATGCATTGGCAGAAACTTAACCACATGCACCTCTTCGGATGCTGGCTTGGCACCCCCCGAACAAAGGCAGCATACCAGCACAGCCCATGCCCCGGAAGCTGCACCCCCTCGCACCAAGGCAGGGCTGCCCCGCGGCCCTGGGCGCCGGGTAGCACTGCTTGATGACGGGGTGGCACGTCTTGCCCGCGCAGCAGTCGCCCTGAGGTGTTGCGGATGGTGTGCATGCGCCCATCGTCGCCGACTGGCACGCAGCGGCGGCGGGCGCCGCCAGCTGCAGCACCAGAGCTGCAGCCAGCGCGAGCGCCGCTGTTGTGGTGCCTGGGCGGCTCTTCATGACTGTTGGGGACTAGGCCTGCATCGTCCAGGGGACGGGGGCTTGGGTTTGGGTGCCGATCATGGATCAAAGGCGGGCACTGCAGCGGTGAGTCGCTGCCGCCGCAGGGGCCGGCCGCCCCCCGCCGGCAGGCGCATGCCTCCCGCCGCAGCGCTGGCAGAGCGCAATACGGCACAAAAACGCTACTGAGGCACCCACTGGCAAGAGGAAGGCCCGCGGGGCGCTGAGTGGCGGCTGGTCCGAACGGGCAAGGGCCAGTGTTAGGCCAAACAGGAGGCGGCGGCTTTGCGTGCTGACGCTGCCCTCCAATTGAGTGCGAGGAGGCGACTTGGAGCGCAATCGACCCCCGAGGGCCGCGGGCCGCGGGGGGCATGATCGGCTGCAGCTTCCATGTCGGCCCTTGTGCCCCGTCGCCCACCTGTCCTCCTCGGCTGCCCCACATGCAGGCAGTATGTCTTGCAACCCTCCATCGCCATTCAAGACTTCAGTAATTCTTCTGCAGCTTTGATGCAGCTGCGTAGCCTAGGTGGGGCACCACAGCCGCCCTGACAGAGCGGCACCGACGGGCCACGCTTGGATACCGAGGGCACATCGCTGCCCCGCCATCTGGCTGATTGCACCGAAGGGTTTTCAACAACATAGATCTGCAACTATCCCATGCACGGCAGACCCGCCAGCTGCCAAGTTTGTGTTGCCTGGCAGCTGCCCGTTGTCACCCAGAGATGAGAGAGATGGACAGCCAAGCCGTGCACCAATGCGCCCTCGCAGCCTATGGTGGGGGTGGCTCGTCTCGGCCACATTGCAGGTGAGAGACTGCATGTGCTGTTGCTTCCAGGGGCATTTCGTGTTGATTCAGCACAACAGTGTAGCGGGGGGGGCCTGGCCCTCGGCCATCTCGCCCCGCCCGCTTCCGTAATCCACGCCCAAGGGCGTCATCTTTCTTTCTTTCTTTCAGCACAACAGTGCAAAGTGAGCTGCGCTGTGGCAACACTAGCAACTGCCAAGGCCCGCGCGGCAGTCGGCGGCGGCACAACGGCGATGAACGCCTGCTTGTGCAGTTTACACTAGAGGCCCACGTTTGAAATTGGTTTTGATCATCCAAACCGCTTGATGCGGCCCTAAACTCAGCCGGGCTGTTGGCAGATCAGCTGCAAACTACTGGAGCCCTGGTAAGCTGCGGCTGAGCTGGCGGGCGGCGGCGGCGGCAGGGGCGGCCGGCAGATGCGGCCTTGCAAGCTGTGCCACACGCTTTGGATCCACTTTCTTTGCAATCCGTGCATCGCAGAAGCCGGCAGCATGGCGAAGAAGGGCCGCAAGCGCGCGACTGAGGCGGACCCGGCGCCCGAGACCGCGGCAGGACCAGGGGAGGCGCAGGCGCATGAGATGACGGCCCTGGAGGCGGAACGAGCGAGCATGTGAGCCCTGTTGTGTTTGAATGCCACACCGCCACCGCCGCCGCAGCCGCCGCCGCCGCCGCCGAGGTGCAAGCTGCCGCAGCCTGTATCCGTTGTTGTGGTTTCACACACGGTGCAAGGCTAGGTGGCGGATCAGCATCATTTGCCCTCTGCTGCACGCAGCATTGCGCGCAACCGGGAGCGGCTGCTGGCGCTGGGCATCCCCTCGCTGGTGAAGGAGCTGCAGGCGCAGGTGGGCGACTGACGCGTGGTGCAGCAGCCTAGTGGCTGGAGTGCAGAGAGCTGGCAGTACCAGCCAGCTCTCTGCTGGAGCACGTCTTCATCCCCGAGTGTCTGCCGTCACCCACATTCACTGCTGCAGGCAGGCGCCGCCGCGGCAGCCGCCAAGCCGATGAAGAAGAAACCAAGGCGGGACGAGGGGCAGCCACGGGGCAGGCAGGCGGCGGCGACTGGGGAGCAGCCCACGCGGCGCAGCAGCCGGGTGCGCGAGGCGGCGGAGCACCCCAAGCCCAAGCCGGAGACGGGTGGGTGTCGTGTGAATGGGCCTCAGGGCCTGCCGCTCGCTTCAACAGCAGCCGCATTTGGTCCTGGATGGTTGACTTAGCGCGCAGACTTGAACCGCTCAAACCTGCAACCATGTCACCCCCCGCTGTTGGCAGCCGAGGAGCGCTTTGAGCGGGAGCTGGGCGGCATGATTGTGGACGACACCTGCCCCCGCTGCGGCAAGGAGGTGACACGCGGCCACAAGGCGCACCTGATGGCCTGCGGCGGCGAACGGCCGCCGCGCCAGCCGCGTGCCAGCGACCGCGAAGAGCTGTCGGTGAGAGGGGGAGGAGTGGAAGGCGCGTTGGGTATGGCTTTCAGGAGGCAGGTAGCAGTCAGGGCTTCGCTCAGCAAAGAAGGGCCCATCTTTACAGATGTAGGTGCAGGCTGCTGCCCCATGGCTGCACGCTGCGCTGAGCTGCATCCCCACCACTGCTCCCTTCCTGCTGCCCTGCTGCCGCAGGAGCTGATCGAGGAGGAGCGGCAGGACGCCTTCAAGCGCACGCTGGCCCGCATGAAGAAGGTGGGGATGAAGAACAAGCCGAGAAGGGGGATGGCATGGGCTGCGCAATGCCCTGACTGCCGGTGCAAAGGCGCTTGACTCTGGGGCTGCCTCCGAAGTATGCTGTCATGCGGTGCAATGGCCTGGGCCAAGCTGCACCTGTGCGACAATGCGTGCCTGCTGCTGTGCATGGTGCCGCAGCTCCGCGCAATGGCGTGTGCGGCAGGGTCGAGCCGCCGCCGCCGCTGCTGCCCTACCTTACTTGGCCGCAGGTGCACCTGGACGGCCTGATGGAGCTGAACAGCGAGGTGGCCAAGTGAGTGCAACCTGAAAACCCTGGTGACATAGCCGGCGGCAAGAAGGAGCTGGCTCATGAGGCCAGCGAGCGGGCTGCCGCTGGGGGCAGCTCTGAGCGCCCAGCACTCTCCATTCCTCACGCCTAGCTCTGGTGCCCTGCTGCAGGTTTGCGGTGCTGGGATCAACTGGCAACCACTACACGGTAGGCTGCTGATCTCAGGATGCCGGAGTTGTGGACGGCTCAGGGTGCAGACCGCCGGGCTACTGTCGGTGGCTGCAGGTTGTGATGTCACAGCACTCCTCCTTGCAACCGGTTGGCAGGTCACGCTGGCCGATGACAAGCACACATGCACGTGCCTAGACTACCGGTAAGCTCTTGCGAGGGGCGATGATGCGCACACACAGTAGCCTCCTCTGCTTTGGCTGCCTGGGGTTCAGTATGCATCAGTCTGACGCATGCGCCGCTGTTCACGCCCTTTGTTTAGGCGCCACGCATCCACCTTGCCCCTCCTTGCAGGTTCCGCCGCCACCACTGCAAGCACATTTGCGCGGTTCTCAGTGGCATGGGCATACTGGAGCAGCCAGCAGGGGTGAGCGCTGCTCGACTGCTTCAGCCTCGTTGAGCGCATGGCACCAGCGGCCGCCGCTGCCGCCGCCTCTGCCTCTGTCCCCACCATCGCAGCAGCGGATTGCTCAAGAATTCGGTTTGCCCCAGCTGCCCTTTTTGTGGCGCAACCCGTTACTGCACCAGGCTGTCGTATTTCTGTTCTGCATCCACCCAGTCACCAACTCGCCCACCCACCGGCCCACCGCCCCCGCAGTGGCGCGCCGCCGTGGACAGCCGCATGGACGAGCTGGTGGCGCAGGCGCGGCAGCGGCACGAGCAGGAGGCAGCAGCAGAGGCGCCGCCGCGCTCAAAGGCCGAGGCGGTGGGCCTCAAGTTTGTGTGAGCATGAGGGCGTGGATGTGGTTGGTGTGCCCAGCTTCTTTGACGCGGCCTGCCTGCTGGCCAGGTGCCCCAGGGTGCTGCCACAGAGCCGCGAGCATCTGTTAACCGCATGCTTGACATAGGATGCATTACCATGCACAGCGTTGCGGTGAATGTGCTGCAATGCAAAGAGCATGTAAGTGCTATGGGAGGCAGAAAAGGTGCGTACAGGCGAGGCGGTGGCAGCGGGAGACATTTGGACTTGCCTGAGTGGCGTCCAGAGGCACAAGGGCCGCGAGGCAGGTCGCATCCCCGCTTCCTCAACTCTCCCTGATTGTCTTATTGTTCTTGAGAGCGGCGATTTGTGTGGCACGCAGTCCTCCTGAGCAAGCACGAGGCCACCGTGTCTGTTGCCAACACTGTCCTTTGGCATGCTTCATAACATCCAATCATTGCACTGCGGGTTCATTCGTACAGATACATGCACATCATGGGGGCAAGCAGCACAATTATCATACCAGGCCACTAGGCCTTGCGCTGCTTCTTCTTCTTGGGCTGCCCACCTTGTGCAGCGGCCGCAGGAGCCGCCGCTGCCTTCTTGCCGCCAGCACTGCCGCCCTGCGCTCCCATCTTGCGTTTGAGCGCCGCCACAAGCAGCTTGGTGTCTGCCTTGCCGCTGCCTGCACCGCCCGCCCCAGCGCTGCCGTTCTGCTGCTGCTGGCCGGCGGACGCCGCCTGCGACTTGCCAGCAGGTGCGGCCTGCTTGCGCCCTGCGCTGGCGGTTGCTTGGCTGCGCCGCTTGGTCACCTCTGCTGCCACGTTGGCGGACGTGTCCCTGCAGCAACGATGGGTTGGTAGCAGAGGACGGTGTGAGAAGCAAGTCCAGCGGCGCATGGGGGGCAGCACCCAGCAGCGAACCGGCAGGACGACTTGGGGGATAAAGAGCGCACTCCACGGCCCAGGCAGTGCCCCAGCACCGCCCCTCCACCACAGCAATCTACCACTGCATCCCAACCCGTCCAGGCAGCCGGCAGCTGGCTCACTTGTACCGCGGGTCGGTTGGGTCCAGCGCGTAGTGGTGCGAGGTGAGCAGCTCCGCAAAGCGCGGGTCCGACAGGTCCACGCCTCGGAAGCCGCCGCCCTCGCCGGCTGCATGAGGAGGGCGGCAGGGCGGTTGGGTGCCAGTGCGTTGGTGGAGGCCAGGACTTGAGGCATGGCTGGCTGTCGGCCTCGCTGATCGCTGGCACTCTCAGGGGCGCCACCCAGCCCCACCACATCCACACTGGCGCACCGCAGAACCCAGCCGACCCCAGTACCACCCACCTGCTGCGTCCTCCTCGTCCGACCCCTCCTGCCGCTCCCGCCGCCGCGCCTCCTTCTTCAGCCGTATCCGCTCCTTGCGGCTCATCTTGGGCTTGGCCGCCGCGCCCGGCTGCTGCTCCTGCTGCTGGTTGCCGGCGGGCNGCCGCCGCCGCCGCCGCCGCGGGCCGCCGCCAGCAGGGCGGCATCATCCATCAGCAGCATCTCCAGCTCAGCCTGCTTGGCTGCATCCACCGCCTCCTCCCCCTGCTTGCCCTTCTTGCCCTTGCCTTTCTTTCCCTGCTCCGCCTGCTGCCGCTGCTGCTTGCCACGCCCCTTGCCCGCTGCTGCCGCCTCCTCGGCCTCCGCTGCATCCGCGTCCGGGGCATCCTGCAAGCAGGGCAGTGCGACAAGCAAAGGGCGGCTCAGCACAGGCTAAAGGCGCATCGCTCGCCCGAGCCGTGCACCCCAAGTCCGGTCTGGCTGATTTGTGAACACCGGCAGTCTCTTGCGGCGCGGACGGCCACGCCACCTCACACCGCAGCACTGCAGCACCGCGGGGCTTGCCTTGAAGAAGGGGTCATCGAAGGGGTTGTCCTCCTGCTGGAAGAAGGGGTCGTCTGCCACACCTGCAGGCAGGTCCTCATCAGAGCCTGCAGGCAGCGGGTGGGGGCAGCGGGCAGTGGGGTGAGGATGGCGGCAGCCGGGAGGGCAAGCAGGAGGGTACAGCGACTGAGGCTGCTGTGGACTCGAGCCCGGCTCGGGGGGAGCTTGGGCATCACCAAACGGCAGCAGCGGCAGCAGCGCCTCGCATGGCAGCAGGGCCACCCAGGGGAGCAGCCGACAGGAACCCTTAGCCAGCCCGCCCCACGTACCCGAGCCATCGGCGGGCTCATCATAATCGCTGTCCGACTCGTCCGAACCCAGCTTGCGCCCCTTGCGCTTGGCCTCGGCCTTCTTCTCGCTGCGGGGCGGGTGGCAGGGGGTGCAGAGGAAGGGAGTGGGTTGAGCAGGGGCGCGGGCTGTGACGAGGTTCCTCAGGCAACAACAAGTGGCGCCCGCAGCATGCAGCCTGTGCGCCCTCGCACTCCCGCTCACCACAAGCCGCCGCCCCTGTCCTCACCGCTTGCGGCGCATGTATGCCTCCCACACCGTCTCCCCTTTCTTGGCCTCCTCCTCCCGCTTCTTGGCCAGCAGGCGCTCGCCCAGGTTCTCCAGGCCCGGCATGAACGTCACCTCCATCTCCATGTCTGGTTGGAAACAGGGAGGAGGCGGGGTGGGGATTGGGACGTGCAAGGGTTAGCGCGTAGGGGCACAAACATGGGGGGGGGGCACCCGTGCTGGACAGCGGCAGGACGAGCATGAAGCGGTGGAGGCAAGCTAGGCAGGTGCACAGATGCAAGGAACGTGTGGTGGGTTGGGGAGATGTGCGGGGGTGCGCTGCGCCGGCGGCGGGCGTGATGCCCAGCCGCCGTCTGCAGTGCACCCCAACAGTTGTTGTAGCAGCCTTGCTACTTGCAGCGGGCCAGTGGTGAGAGGGTGGCCGCCGTCGGACTATTGGCTGCGTGCAGGCAGTGTGCATGTCTGTGCATAGACCTAAACGCACCCCCTTGCCCAGTGCCTCAGCGGCACCAGCAGCCGCTCACCCTTGTCGCTCTTGCCGCGTGCCCGGCCGCCCTGCTTGCCGCCTGCCGCTGCCTCCTCGTCATCGCTGCCGCCGTCGCCGTCATTGTCACCATCCTCATCCTCATCCTCGCTGCCGCTGTCGGCACCCCAGTCCTTCTTGCCCTGCCGCTCCGCCGCCACGTCGGCATCGCCGCCGCCCAGCAGCAGGCGGCGGTACCGCTCCCGAATCGCCTCCTCATCCTCCTCGGCACCGCCGCCGTCGCTCTCCCCGCCCGACCCCTCGCTGTCGGTGGCCAGGTAGGCCTGCGGCAGGGAGATGAACAGAGGACGATGAGCACCAGCAGGTGCAAGATGGCAGGCCATGGCGAGAGCACGTCGTGCAAACTGCATGCCCTACAGCAGCACCCCTTCTGAGGGGTGAGCACCTCCCAGAACTGCCCTGAAACGACAACCCCCGCCTTCCGACACAGCACAACGAATGCCCCACTCGCCTTGAAGTCGTCCTCCTTGAGCTCATCGGCAGTGACCTTGCGAGTCAGTGCCCGCTTGCGCGTGTCGTCGTCCGCATCCCACGTCAGCTGCACACAGCATGGGTAGGGTGGAGCAGCAGAGTTGGGGAGTGACGTGGCTGGCGTTGCATTTATACCACGGTGCTGCGGGCAGCACGTGCAGCACTGGGAGGGCCACGGTACAGCCAGGTCCAAATCAGGACAGCTCCTTCGCAGACAGGCTGCCCCCACTCCAACCCGCTGCGCCCCGACCCTGCCCACCTGCACGTTGGTGTGCTGCAGCGCGCGCGCCTGGAACACGGGCGGCGTGTAATCTGCAGGCAACGGACGGGCGGTGTGCAGGCTGTCGGGCTCCAGCATGGACTCGCATGCAACAGCTGCATCAGGCTGAGCCGGGCAGCCACAGCCTGCGCAACATGCCATGCAGCGTTAGCACCGTGTGCGGCGTCACACCTGATGGTACATCGCCGGCCTCGTCCCGCACTTGCCGCCCCTTGAACGACTGCTCGTCCGGAACAAAGCGCAGGTCAAACTTGCAGGCGGCTGCAAAGACGGGCAGAGGGTCGGAGCGCATGTAAAGCCGTGGCCATTGCAAAGCAGCCCTGCTCCCGGCATGCTGCTTCCACACCAGCCCCGTTGGCCATCACAGCATGGCAACCGCAGCTAGCCAGAGGGCCCCAGAGCCGAACACAGCAACAGCGCACGCATGGGAGCGGCACAGCAGCCCAGCCGCTCACTCTTCATGAACTCCATGCCATCGCACTCCTCGTACAGCCGGTTGGCGGTGGCTGCGGGGCAGGGCAGGGCGCACAAACAGGGGCTGGTTGGCACTAGCACCAAAAAACCTGGGCACTTGCGCTGAACCGGCAGGGCAAGCAGGAAACAGCACCTGGCAAACCCAACCCATACAGACCCGTCGCCACAGCTTGCCCGCAGTCCTACAGTCCTGCAGCCCTTGCACCCCGCCCCCGCCCCCGTCCCAGCCGCACCTGCCGAGTCGCAGGTGATGATGGCGTAGTAGTAGCGCAGCTTGGAGCGCTCGTAAAGGCGCAGCCGCCGCTGGTCCACCTCGCCGCCCTCGTCTGGGGTGGGATGGAGTGGGGTGGGGTGGGACGGCAGGCTGGTGGTTGGTTGGATGCCAAGGGAAGGGTGCACAGCGCCTCATGGCTGCTGCCCTGGGCTGCACGACCCTCTGCCTGGTGCACCACGCTTGTCTCTGCCCAGCACGGCAGCCCCCTCAGTCTGCCCATCACGTCAGCCCCCTCAGCCCCCTCAGCCCCTCACCCGACTCGGACGAGGAGCCGCTCTGCGCCCCCTCCTCCTCATCGCTGCTCATGCCCTCCTCCCGCACTTCCTCCTCCTCCTCTTCCTCCTCCTCGCTGCCCTGGGCTGCCGTCGCCGCGTCCTTGCCGCCCCGCTTGCCGCTGCCCTTGGGCGCCGCCGGCCTGAAGATGCCCTGAGGGCCCATCACCGCCTCCTTGGCCATGCGCTCCAGCCCATAGTCTGCACCGGCAACAGCGTTTTTGAGGGCAAGTCAGCGTGCCTCCAGAACCAAACCTGTGCAAGCACGTGCTGCTAGCGGCACATGCAGGACAGCAGCTGATGCACAGCGCCTGCCACCTCTGCAGGCACGGCCCGCACATGCTGCCGGCGCGCACCAGGGCTGCCAGGCTGCGCACAGCACCCCTTCAGCCACCCAGCCCAGCAGGCACCAATCCCCCCAGGGCGCACCCGAGGGGTAGACCACCACTCGCTGGATGGCGCCGCCCTTGGGCACAAACGAGCGCAGCACTGCCAGGATGTCTACGGCTCGCACGTGGTCCCAGTCCAGGTCGACCGCGGCCAGGCGGGGGGTGGCGTCCGGCAGCAGCGGGATCTGCGGGTGCGGGTGGAGTGCAGGCAAAGTGTGGGTGTGTGAGCCGGGTGCTGGTGGAGGGGTGCAGCAGCGAGAGGCGGGGGGCAGCGGTGGGGGCGGCCGCAGCCACACCCTCAAACCAGCTGCCCTGCTGGCACTTCTCATCTCTCACGGTTCAAGCACCGCGTCAACCCAGCCCAGCCCGCCCCACTCCACCACGATGCACCCCACAACCCCCCATCAACATCAACAGGCACCACCAGCCCAGCGCACCGGCTCCTCGGGGTTGGCGGCCAGTGCGCCCACGCCCCACTCCTCCAGATCCTCCTCATTCAAGGGCTCCTCCTCCTCCTCGGCAGCGCCCCGCCGCGGCGGCCCCAGGCGCCGCTGGCGGAACACCTTTTCGTCGTCATCACCCTCCTCCTCTTCGCTGCCCTCAAACTGATCCTCATCCTCGCCCTCGCTGCCGCTGCCCGCCTCCTCATCGCTACCCTCCTCCTCCTCGCTGCTGCTGGTCTCCGGCCCCGCCAAGCCCCTGGTGGGAAGCGGTGCAGCAGCGGCAGCAGCGGCACGTTACCACAAGTGCATTGGCATGAGCTGCTGCGGGGCTGGGCAACTGCAGCAGTCGCCAATGCAATGGCATTGCTGGCAAGTCGGTTGAATAAGGAAGGGTGTCGGCCCGCAGCACAGGACCGGCGGCCCAGGGTTTGAGCGTCGCCGCCAGCCAGACAAGGGGCAGAGAATTGCTCTTCGCAGCAGCTAGTCACACCCCGGCCATAGGTGGGGCCCGCCTGGGAGGGCCCCGGCCGGCGCGCCGGCTTATTTACTGCGGTGTGCCACATGGCATGTCAAGCGCACAGCAAGCGACAAAGACATGCGCCGAAACTCTGGGCCGTGACGTCCCCTGCCAGCCCACAAGCAGAGCAGCTGCTCCCCCACCAAGGCAGCACAAGCCAGCAGGCGCACCTCATGCGCGCCCAGCGCTCCTCCGCCGCCCGCTCCTCGGGGTCCAAGTCCTCCTCATCGCTGCTGCTGCCGGGCTCACTGCCCTCCTCATCCTCCGACTCGTCGTCGCCGCTGCTGGGTGGCGCCAGCTCCCGCTGCTGCCGCTGCTGCTGCTGCTGCTTGCCCTTGGCTGGCGCCGGCTTGGCTGCCTTGGCCTTGGCTGCCTGCTGCTGCTGCTGCTCCTCCTCCTCCTCCTCGCTGGCCTCGCCCGCCGCCTGGCGCTTCAGCCGCGCCGCCTCCGCCGCCTCCTCCTCGCCCTTGAGCCGGTAATAGCGCCGCATGTCCTCGTTCTTGCGGGAGCCCCTGACCTTGCGGCCGCGCTTGTCCACCGCTGCCCGCACCTGGAAGGCATCCTCCTTGAACATGCCTGTGCGGGTGGGGCCCACAGATGGCGGCGAGGTGAGGCCAGAGTTGGCAGCAGGGCCGTTCAGGAGGGTGCAGCAGCTGCAGGCCAGAGCACACACTCCAGTTTGCAGGCTCAGGAGCGCAGGCGGCTGGCCGGCGGCGGCGGTGGCGGTGGCGCACACACCTGCGAAGCGCTCATCGATCTCGACCTTGGCCTTCGCCTTGGGAAACCTCTGGAAGCGGGGGTCGGAGTGCACAGCCGCAAAGCGGCTGTCTGTGACGACCTTGCCGCCCTGGGGCCTGCCCTCCTTGCCCATTGCGGCGGGCGCGTATGTGAAAGTGCGCTATACCACTGCTGAAGTTTATAACGGGCCGAGGAGAAGCGGAAAGCCGCGGCTGGCGCCGCTCGGGACCGGCGGCTCACTGCCAGCGACGGTGCGGGTCGTGCAGCGTGTTTAGCAAATCATGCAAGGTACACCGATGTCGACCAGCAATGCATGCACGCTAAAGCGGGTGCTCTGTGCTGGGCGAGTGCCCCATGCTGCAAATGCAGGTGCGCACACCCCAAAGCGCCGTCTGCACATTCCGGTGACCAATTGAGCGCACTTGCAGCAACCATGGTGGAGGGAGAGGCTGTCGGCAGCGGCGTGCAGGCCGTTCCCGACATTTTCTTTCGACCTGCTGGTCTTGAGGACTTGGAGGCTATTGCAGCGCTTGAGGTGTGTGTTGCTAGTGATCTTGCTGTAGCCTGATGGCCGCCCAATGCGCTTCTCCGCAGCAGCGCCGCCGCCGCCGCCGCCGCCGCCGCTCAAGTGTCGACCAAGCATGTTGAAAGTCTGCCTTCTTTCGTGCCCACTGGACTGCAAACTGCAGGCAGCAGGCTACCCGCCTGACGAGGCTGCGAGCAAGGAGCGCCTGGCATACCGGCTGCAGCATGGTGCGGGCGTAAGGGCCCACAGGAGTTGCCCCTGGACCTGCCAAGTCAAATCGAGCCGTGTGCTCCAATGACTGCTGAACACAATGATCAACCTACGTCTCCTGTACAAAACTTGCCCCATCGGCATTACAAATCCCCCCCCTCCCTTTCTCTGGCCGCAGCCGGCGGCCAGTTCCTTGCAGCGGTAGGTCCCAGCAGCGGCGGCGGCAGTGGGCTGGAGATTGCGGGCTTCTGCTGCGGCACCCTCAGCACCTCAGACCGGCTGACTGAGGAGTCGATGGCGCAGCATGAGCCGGAGGGCAGCCTGCTGGCCATCCACAGCGTGTGCGTGGCAGCGGCGATGCGGCGGCGCAGGGTCGCCACGCGCCTGCTGCGCGCCTACCTGCAGTTTGTGCTGGCCACGACGCCCCAGCTGCAAGAGGTGCGAGGTGGGGGATTTGGAGGGCGGGCTGCTGTTGGGTACAGGAGCAACTGAAAGCCGCCCCGTTGGGAGTCAGCGGCTCCTCTGCTGGCTCAGCGGAGAGCTCGGCATCGCTGCTTCACAGCCTCTCTGCCACCCGACTGCGTCCTGCTCACCCTGCCCCAACTGCCACCCCAACGCGCAGGTGCGGCTGATCTGCAAGGAGCCGCTTATCCCGCTGTACGCGGGTGCCGGCTTCCAGATGGTTGGCCCCAGCGATGTGGTGAGTGGTTGGGAGGGCCCGCGGGCATGTGGCTGGAGGGTGCCGGCTTGGCGTGGTGCGGATGTGTGCCAAGTGGGTTGTTGACCTGTGGCAGCGGGCATGCCAGCCGAAGCACAGATCAGCCCGCCCCGCAACTCGTTCTGAATTTGTTGAACTCCCCAGGTGCATGGCAAGGATCCCTGGTACGAGATGCGCTGGGCGCCGGATGAGGAGGAGGGCGAGGAGGAGGAGGCAGACGAGGCAGCAGCTGAGGCCGGGCAGCAGCAACATCAGCAGGCGCAGCAGAACGGTGCAGCTTAAGGCGCGGCATTAGTTGCTGTGCACTGTAAATATATTTCAAACATGATGACAAAGAAGTGCCAATGCCCATTGACAACCGAGGTGAGCATGGGCGAGGGACCGTCGACGCCGGGCGCCAACGCTGGGCGCCAAGTGGGGTACACCTCACGGGCAGCTGACGAGCTGATCGTTGCTGAATCGTCCTCACAGCTGTGATCACGAGCGGTCTTGCCGTCCGGCGGCAAGCCTGAATGAGTCTGCAGTGTGCGTGCCAGCGGGCCACGCAGCCTGCACCAGGGGGCGCGACACAAAACCAGCAGCACCGTGCGCAGCAGCACCGTACGCGATGGCGAGCAGGATCGACAGCCACCAAGTCTGGGGGTGGGTTGGGCTGCCGCCGCCGAAGCCCTCGCCCGCCGCTGCCGCCGCTGCTCTCCGGCCTCTGCGTACCATGGTGTCGCCGTGCCACAAATCACTTGATCGGTTGCACAGGTTGTGATGCTTTGCTCTCAGCCAGCCTTGGCGTAGCCGTAGCGTGGCCACGGCTGTGTCCATGCCACAAATCACTTGTGATGCTTTGTGGTCTGCTGGTCTGCAACATGCGTTCATCTGCAGCGCCCAAGTTGCAACCAACCGGCCGAACGATTTGCGGCACTGCAGGGTCGCCCTGGAGCGAAATGGTGGGCAGCGAATCGCCCGTGAAGGAGTTCCTCGAACTTCCAAACACCGGTGGGGTGGCCACCCATACGCTGCTGCCGCTCCAGCTATGCTGCCATATCGCGCTGGCCGCTTGAGCATTGGTTTGGATGTATTGCATTCGCGTTCAGGGCACACGTCTATGCCGACTGCTACCCGCCCTCGCTTCATCTAGTGTGCCGTGGCTTCAAGCTCCCCATCAAGCTCCCTCCAAACTGGCTGCTCCAGGAATCACGGTTTTGGGCTGTTGCTTTACTTTCCCATCAGTGCGTTCCTAATCAATGTCTTCCTAATCAATGCCACCCTACAGAGTTCATTTTCGTCACCGAGGACTTCCTGCCGAATGCATCCGAGCTGCGCTGGTGCTACGAGGAGCGGTGCGCCCCTGCCGCTGCTGCCGCTGCCTGCAGCTCCAATGGGATTATCAGTGCAAGCCACTCCGTACAGCTGGACGTGCCTGCATAGCATACCCACTGCCTGGGCAAGATTTCTAGCTCGGCAACACGCAAAGCTGCCTGGTGCTGTTGCAGGATCCTGCTGGACCCGCTGCGGGAGCTCACGCCGCAGCTGAGAACTGAAGCAGCCAGCTGGAAGGTGGGGCACTTGGGCTGCTCGCTGCACAAACATGCATGCGGCTAGGATCTGCCTGCAAGTGGCGCTGCACTGCATAGCTGTCAACAAGGCCGCTGACCAGCCTTGCCGCTGGCTGCTGGTTGAACAAGCCTGTGCCTGGGGCCGCTGCCACGCAGGCGTGGGACACAGTCGAGCAGCTGCTGCCGGAGAAGAGCACGCTGCTGGTGGGTGCATGGGCGGGGTTCCAGCGCTACCTGTCTCCACATCCCGTGCGCCTCCCACGTTGGTGCTGCTGGGCAACACTGGGGTTGGCACCCACATATGTCTACTCAACACCACACCTCGCACCCGCTGACGCTCTGCGCCCCCTTCTCTCCCGCCCTTCCAGCGCACGCCAGCCAAGCAGTTTTTCCCGCGGCACCTGTACCGCCCGCTCAAGACGGCGCTGCTGGAGTACGGCGCACGCGAGCTGGGCTGCCTGGGCCTGTCCCCCATCTGGCTCAGGTGGGCCGCAGGGGCAGCGGGCGCTCTGCTGCCGGCTGCTGCTGCTGGTTGCAGCCTGCGAGCGGGTGCATTAGTGCCCTGCTGCCGGCTGCTGCTGCTGGTTGCAGCCTGCTGGGCCCACAGCCTGGGTGAGTGCTTGCTTGCTCCCTGCTGGCCTTGCTTTCTATCTAGCCTTTGCCTCCATCAGCCACGCGCTCCCATCCCCTGCCCCCCCTGCCCACCCCGCACAGCTACTACACCAGCAGCTCGACGCAGTCGTGGCACTGCGCCGCGCCACACGGCCCCTTTGCCTTCTGCCTGTCGCTGACCCGGTGGGACGAGCGCCACTTCAGCGGCGGGGAGACGATGCTGCTGCAGCCAAACGTGCTGGCCACAGACGAGGTGGGTGCTGGGCTGTGCCGCTGTGGCATGCCGTGCCTGCGCATAGGGTGCCTTCCAGCTGTGGGCGCGCATGTAGCTGGCTTGCCCAAGCAGTGGTTGCCGGCGGATGCTGTACACTGAACACCCCAGCTGGATCGCCTTGCCACTGCCCCCCTGCTGCCGCGATGCCCAATGCGCTCGGCCTCTGCCCAAGCTCATCGCCACTGCCCCCCTGCTGCCGCAGACATACCTGCTGGATCCACGCTTCAACCAGCTGGCGGCCTGGGACGCGCGGGTGCCCTTTGGCGTGCGGCAGGTGGGTGGTGTGTGTTGCCTGGGATGGCATGCCGGGGCGAGTCGGGCATGCTGTGCCGCCGCTGTGCGTGCACCACTGGCACACTTGCCCAGGGGAGTTGCCTGTGGCGCCTCAACGGTGTGATGCACTGCCACAACGATAAAACCCAAACCTTCCCCTTCCCCCAGGTGGAGGGCACCGAGGACCCGCTGGATGCGCGGGTGGTGCTGCACGGCTGGTTCAGCAAGCCCGTGGCCTACGTCACAGGTAAGGGTGATGTGGCTGCGCGGGCTGAAGCTTTGGAGCCTGTGCAGCCCACACCGCTCAGGAGAGCCGAGAGGCGCGTTGCATCAACAGCAGGCATTCCTGCTGAGGCCACGAAGAGCACATGTGTGCCCCCATCCCTTCCTTCTTCAAGCGTGCACACCATCCCTGCCTGCAGGCTCGCTGAGCCAGGTGGAGGCCGCGCCCTCGCTGCAGGCAGCCATGGATGCAGTACACGCCGCCCTGGCCAAGCTGCAGCCGGCGGTGGGCACCGTCACTCTGCGGCTGCAGGTGGCGGGCGACGGGCGGCCCACGGGCCTGCACTGGCTGTGCAACACGGTGAGGCTGGGACTGCTGCGGGTGGCGCTTATTGAGAAGTTCAGGCTGGCGGTGCTCCCATGTGTGCTCTGGCTGCAGCTCAGCGTGCCCCCTCCACCTCCTTCCCGCCCCCGCAACCGCCCCGCAGCTCATAGCGGAGCCGCAGCAGCGCGGCGAGCAGCCCTGGATGGTGGTGGACGCCACTCTGTCTGCCATTGCGGAGACGTGCATGAGCATGCGCTTCCCGGCCAGCGCGGATGGTGGCGGCAGCGAGGTCACGCTGCCCTTCTGCATGCTCACCGGGCACGTGATGGCGGACGAGTGATGTGCCTGCAGAATAGCCAAACGTATGCTTGAACAGCTCCCAACGCATGAGGCCTCCCAGTCAGTCTGCACTCTCGTTCTGCTCCACACCGGTTCACTGCTCACTTGTAAATACACTTCAGGCAGGCGGTTTGTGGGGGTTGTTTCAAAGCCGGGTGCGCCAGGCAAGGAAGGACACCGCTGCACGGTGACTGTCGCTACGGGTTCAGCATGGTTTGGCTCCCAATTCTGAAAAAGTTATTGTTTTGTTCGGCCTCAGCTGAAGCTGCTATCATGCTGAATGAGAGGTGTTCAACCCCGCGCTCGAACCTGTGGTCTGCATGGCTGCTGCTGTGCGCGCTGGAGCTCGACTTGTTCGCCCGGGGATTGTTCGCGCAACCTTGGCCGCGATCGCACCACTAGTATTGCTCCTCCCATCAGTTGCGATACAGCATCCATCAGTGCACCGCGACAATGGCTGCGGGAGAGTCGGCCACCGAGCGGCATCGCCAGTTCGCCAACTTTTTGGCGGTGGCCTCGTCCATCCTGGGCGGCGCCATCCTGTCAGCCTTTCTGGGCCCGCCGGCCGCCGTCACGGCAGATGCTGCCGATGACCCCGCCGCCTTTGGGTGGTGCGCGTCGCTGCACGCATGCGCTGCATGGCAGCAAGCCTGGCAGCTGAGCTGCGTGCTGGCCTTCTGCTTCGTCTTCCTCAGCATCATTGCCTGTGCCACGGCTTCGATTGCAAAAAAACCAAGCATGTCGCTGTTGGCCGCCATCCTCTTCTTCTTTGCCTCTTTCCTTGCCACTGCCTTCGCCGTCCTGTCCATCGTCTTCCTCTCCTTTCCCATGGCGACATGCATCGCCACCGCGGCTCTGCTGGCCTGCCTGCTGCCCGTCAGCGCATTTCTTGCCAGGAAAGGCCTGGCCATGGGCCTGGAAGACGTGCTGCTGGGGCCACTTCTCTGGTACGGTGCCGTGTTCGGCAAGGCGACAGCAGTGCGGCGCCTCATCCGCTGGGGGGCCAACGTCACCTGGCGTGGCCAAGCGTCTGGCGGCTCCAATGGTGTGTACAACCCTGAGGGCCACATCGTCGGCACTGCCCACTCCGTGCTTTATCCCATCCCCCACATGCCGACCTCCAACCATCCTGCGCTGCGTTCCCGCTTCTGCAGGTGTGACCGTCAGCGGTGTGACGCCGCTGCATATAGCTGCAGCCTATGGCCACTTGGAGGTTGCGGAGAAGCTGCTGCAGCACAGCCCAGACGAGCAGCTGTCTGCACGGGAGAGTACAGGCAGTACAGCAGTGCACCTGGCCGCAAACAATCTCAACGGTCCAATGTTGAGACTGCTGTTGGAAAAAGGAGGTGACGCCTGGGCGGTCGACAATGATGGCAGGACGCCACTACTTGCTGCGTTGGGTAGGCTGCGCACACAGAGTGGACTTGTTCAGCAGGCATGGTCTGCCGAAGCTCGTACCGCCCTTTCACCACCCTCGAGCCTCTTTTTTTGCAGAAGGCAGGAAATTTCATGAAGAACCTCCGACGCTCCTTCAACGCATTCCTAGACCCGGTACGTCTGGGCATGCAAGCTTGCCTGCCTGGCAACTGTTACAGCTCTAGCAGCACCTTACCTTCAGTCGCTGCACCCTACCTTCGCTGCATTTGCTGCTATACTGCTGCAGGCCCCAACCGCGCCGCTGCACTGGATGTAATCCGGCAGCTCCTGGAGGCGTCCTCGCCCAGCGATAAGGCCATCAACGGTTTGGGCAGAAACCAACTGACGCCATTGCAGCTGGCCATCAAGCGGGGTTCAACAGAAGTGCCGCTTAATCTGATGTATGCAGGTATGTGGGCAGTGCTAATGCTGCCTGCCGCAATGGTGTCCAGCGGGATGTTGCTGGCGAGTTTGATTCAACGGGCAGGACCAGCCAACCCCACGCATGCCCATAGCCTTCCTGGCCACGCATCAAGCGGTTGTTTCCTTGCATTTGCAGGAGCATGCGCTGATGTCCCAGGAACCAGGCAGACCACCCTGGGTCTGGCCTGCATCACGCCTGATGACGGGCTTGACAGCGGCTTGCTGAGGGTGGAGGGGTCTCCGCCTTCACCCACGTTCATAGTGGAGACGTTAATAGAGAATGGGGCTGCCGTAGACTGGCAAGGTGCGCGGCAAGGTGCGAGTGCAGTTTGTAGGTGCTGCCATCTTGGGCGGAAACGGACACGAGCAAGCACCTGTCTTTTGTACCCTACCCTGAACACAAACCTGCACATGTTCAAACAATTGTATCCCCGTCACGTATCAACTCCTCCCTGCAGGCCAAGATGGAAAGACTGCACTTCACGAGTGCATTGACCGCTTGGTCACATCGGCCCGGCGCGGAGACCTCCCCTCAAGCTGCAAGCACGTCCTAGGTTGCACGATGTTCCTCCTGGAGCGGGGCGCAAATGTCAACCTGAAGAGCAAGTGCTCAGACAAGACGCTGCTCATGAAGGTTGTCACGGCGCCACAGCCCCTGGGGCTGCTACTCACCACCATGCTGCTCTCGTTCTCCCCCGACCTGGACGCCACCGACAGCCTGGGCAGGACAGCTCTAATCCACGCCATCTTGGCCCGCAACACGAACGCAGTGGCGCTGCTGCTAGCGGCTGGCTCGAACCCAAACCCGCCGCTGCCGGAGGTAATGACCCTCACCAAGGGCTTCCTTACTCCGCTGCAGCAAGCTGCCAGGCTTGACCGCACTAACATGGCGCGGCTGCTCATCGAGCACGGGGCCGACATCAACGCTTTCCATCCTGTACTGCCCGAGGAAACGAGACTGCAAGAGCAGGCAGAGCTCCTGTGTGTTGACCAGGGTGACTACGACGTCTTTGGGCGCATCAGCCGCAAGATGCCACCACTCATGCATGCCATAGCGGAAGGCCATGCCGAGATGGTCCGCCTGCTGCTCAACAGCGGTGCTGACGTGGACAAGACAGGTGGGCAGAAGTGGTTAAGTGTATGGGCACTGCACGGTGGCATGGCAGGTGGCAGCAGTCATACTCGGTGTGCAGCTGTGCCAGTGTTCCGATACCCAGCATCCCTTGCGATGGCCTGCAGGAAACTCCGGATGGGAGTCCGCTCTGGAGTTTGCGAGGGATGGGGGAAACAGTACCATTATCCAGCTGCTCGAACGTGCCCAGCAGGGCCAGCCAGCAGCACCAGTAGGTGGGCCGTGCGCTTCATGATGCCATATGAGGGCAAGAGCTGGTAGGGGTCACCACCACCTCTAAGCCACTTGCAGGCTGCCATGGCTGTGGTTTGCATGCCTAGTGTGACCCCGATGCATTGGTTTGGTAGTTGTCTGTTACGTCGTTCAAAAGCTGTGCATTCCAAGCCAAGACTATCATTTGTTTTTTGCAGGTGTGGCAGCAAACCGAGACGCTGGCGCAGAGGCTGGCGCACCAGCTGGTGCTGCGCCGCCGGTGCAAGCAGAGCAGACCGCCCAGCAGCAAGGTGGGCAGATGTGTTGGCCGTGTGCAGGCGCTGGCCCCTCGCATCCCAGCCGCCAACCAGCAGCTGGTGTGTTCCGGCACTCCGCCTGCACTGCTGTTACCGCAGCCTGAACAGGGCGCTTCACCGCACCCTGCCAGGCTCAATGAGCGCATCAGTTGTTCTTCTTTCCTGCAGCCGACCAAGGCGCTGGCGCAGAGGCTGGCGCACCAGCTGGTGCTGCGCCGCACGAAGGTATGCATTTGTCAAGGTGTGAAAGCATCGCGGCGATGCCCTTGTTTAACTGCCTTACCCGCTGACAACGTGCTTGCCGCTGTGCCCGTGCAGCAATCCCCATTCCAGGAGAGGCTGTTGTAGCGCTTACCCAGCGCACCTCCAGTGGCTGCCTGGTGCAGTGAGCAGTCACCCCAGCCCTCGCTGTCGGGTAAGTTGCCTGCGTGGATCGAAGGCAGGGTGCGCCAAGTTGAGGGGCCAGAGCTTACTGCAACTAACACCACACTGTCTCCCTTGCTGCAGCAGGCACCCTGCTCCTGGCCGCCGCCTTCTCAACAAAGAGGCCTGATCGCTTTAGGCCAGGTCTGCAGCCAACGCAGGCCAGTCCAGGTGTGGGTCTGTTGGGAACCAGTTCCACCCCCACCATGTTGACATCACCCGTACATGCCTCACCCGGCCCCTGTTTCCCTGTTCGAGCCAGTCCACCCCCGACACCTCTCATTGCACCCCTCGAGCCCCATCCCATGCATGCACCGTATGCCGCTGCTCCACTGCCAACTGCTCAGTGCACAAGCACTTCCAAACTCCGCCTGATACCATCCCTTTCTGCGTCACTGCCAACAGTCTGCTTCTTACCGAATCCAGCTGCAGGCTCCAACTCCACCCTTTGCATCGTCCTGCCGTTTTGACAACGCACAATGCCGCTCGCAACCCACCACTGATACCATCCCCCTCACCCCTGTCGGCCGCCACCAGCCATTCATCATCACAGACCGTGCTTGGCAGCACCTGTAAATACTACATTGTGTCACACGAGGGAGACACTGCCTCCTGGCCGGCATCCACGCTTCACTGCTGCAGCTTCGAAGACAATGGGCATGCAGCAGCGCAGGCGCGCCTGGCGGCAGCCGTCGGCACGGCCCCTGCATATGCCTCTGCTCACTGTTCCCAGATTTCTCGCTTGAATCGTCAATCTTAGTAGCACTTTAGCTGTTTGCGGGCGTGACACCATGCAGGCGGCCTTGCAAGCACCCGCACCGAATTGCAGCAGCCGGCCGCAGCCGCGGCAGCGCCCACCGTCACACCCACATACACACCGGCCACTCAGAATGTCGGCTGCAGCTGCGGGGCGGGCTGCTGCGGCAGGCGAGGCAGCGGCAGCGGCACCGCCCGAGGCAGCGGCAGCAGCGGCGGCAGAAGCCGCAGCAGGTTCTGATTCTGAGGACGAATACCTGGAGCTGCCAGAGGCGGTGCACAGCATGGCCGTGCCCGACTTCAACCCAGAGCTGGTGCCGCAGCTGCGCAAGCACTTTGACACGCGGTGGGTGCGGCAGGGTGGCAGGGAGGCAGGCTGCGTCAGCAGGCCCAGCAGAGCTGCCCGAATGCAACCCAGCCACTACCAGCCACCACCCTCCCTTCACCTTGCAGGCTGGGCGACCCGCTGAGCACCAGCGTGGACCGCTTCTGCTGGGACTGGTGGCACGTCCCGGGGCAGTACACCCTGCTGCGCACGCCCGCAGAGGCCTTCTTCCCTGCTGAGCTGTACGACCAGCTGGAGGATGCACTCATTGCCTACGGGGAGCGGGAGCTGGGCTGCCGAGGCATCTCACCCATCTGGCTCAGGTGGGCGGTGGCATCAGACCGGCAGCTGGGCCATGGCGGCGTGGAAGTATGCTGGCCGCTGTTGCAGCGGCTGGACCCTCCGCCATGGCATGCAGCTCGGCGTTCAACGCAACCGCGTCTGCATGGCATGCAATTCAGGGTTCAAAGCAGCAGCGTCTGCAGTCTTCCTACCCTCTCAAACACTTCCCGCTCACCTCCTTACCCTGCCCCTGCAGCTGCTACGTGAGCGGGTGCCACCAGGGGTTGCACGCCGACGCGCCGCACGGCCCCTTTGCCTTTGTGCTGTCCCTGACCAACTGGGAGGAGCGGCGCTTCAGCGGGGGCGAGACGCTGCTGCTGCAGCCGCATGTGCTGGACTACTGGCGCCGCTTTGACAGCGGGGTGGGCACCGAGCTGCCGCAGCTGACGACACTCATCCCGCCGCGGCTGGGGCAGCTGACCGTGTTTGACGGGCGCATCCCCCACGGCGTGCAGCCGGTGAGCTCTCAGCAGGCAGGGGGATAGGGGAGCATCGCATAGCGGCTGTGGCTAGCAGCCAGCGCGCAGCTGTGCTCTAGTACTGCTGCCCTACACATTGCACCGCACCTTGCGCACGTGTTCGCTAACCTCACGCCCTCCCTGCGCCAGGTGTCTGGCACCATGGACCCGCGCGAGGGGCGCATCGTGCTGCACGGCTGGTTCACCAGCCCATCGCCCTACTTCTCTTCTTCAGGTCTGCTCTTGCTGTGTTTGGGGCACTCTGCACACCCGCAGCGCGATCCGCTGGGCCCCCCTTCCAGCCAATTGATCTGACACTGACATCCCTGGCCCCACCCCTCCGCTGCCGCAGGGTCGCTGGGCGAGGAGAAGGCCACTCCTGCGCTCAACGCCTGCCTGGACGGCCTGTACGCTGCGCTGGGGGAGCAGCCGCCCGTGGTGGGCACCGTCACGCTGCGGCTGGAGGTGGCGGCCAGCGGCAAAGTGGCAGACCTGCGGTGGCTGGCCAACACGCTTGTGGCCCGGCCGCAGGGTGTGCCGCCTGGAGATGAGCCGTGGGAGGCGGTGGACGCCAGCCTGGCGTGCATCGCGGAGCACTGCCTGGCGGCGCGCTTCCCGCCCAGCGGCGGGCCCACCACCATCACGCTGCCCTTTGTGTTTGAGTGACAGTGCAGCCTGTATTTGCCGTGAGATGCGGTTAGATGGTGCACCAGCTGCTGGCGATGTGAGTCGACTCTCAGCCAACCGTGCTGGCAATGGCAGCGCTGCAACAGGAAGAAGGGAGCATGTATGGTGCGTGTGTACTGAATGGCTGTGAGCGTGGCGTCAAAGTTCCAGCACACAGGCCAACATGGAGGCACCGGCAAGGCGGCAGATCCGACCTGCACATGCGCGCCGACCGGCGCCGGCAGGCCGCGCCCAGCAGGCTCCCATGTCTGCACGCGGATGTCCTCCCGGCCTGTACGTGTCTTCAGATCGGCGAACCGAGCGTCGATCAGCCAGGAGGGGCCGCAAAAGGCTGCCCCGATGGCTCGTGGGGGCCTGAGGCTGCTGCTGGCGCTGTGCCTGGTGCTGGCGATCAGCGGCAGCGACGATGGCGATGCAGCGAGGGTGAGTGGGGCGCAGCTCTGCACGTCGGGAACGTCGCCGGCTTTGCTCCACCCCTGCACGTCCACCGGAGCAGCAGTGGATAGCGGGGCTTGAAGTCGTGGCCGATCTCGCGGTCCGGCCACTTGCCTTGCTTGGTGCCCCCACCAGGCGGTGCGGCAGCGGTGCCGTCGGCCTGCGGCCTTCGCTTGGCCGTGGCCTGATCGCTGCAGCCTGTTGGCATGCCCCATGTCCACTCCCATGCAGATTGCCCGCGTGCAGAGCCTGCAGCGCGGCGGCCTGATTGAGCTGGACGCCAAGAGCGTGAAGGAGGTGCTGGTGGGCAAGTCGCGGCCCTACTCCGTCTTCATCATCGCAGGTGGGGCTGAGCGCCAGAGATCCGCGCTGGTGGTTGTGCTGCAGGAACATGTGAAGTAATAAATGATTGCCCAACCTGACGTCGAGACAGGCGTTGCAGCTGTTGTCCCAAAGTGTTCCTGCCGGCTGCCGCTGCGCAGCGCTGCTTGTTGGTGGGTGTGCTGGGTGTGACACCAGCCTGATGCTGCTCCCATCTGTCGTGCAGACGCCAAGGACCTGCGCAGCTCCAGCAAGCTGAAGCTGGGGCAGGTAGGGCTGGGGTGGCCTGCCAGCATGGCTGTTGTTTGTTTTGCTGCAGCTGGCCTTTCAGTTTCCTTCGGTGCTTAACAGACTTGCATCATCCGCGACGCGTGGCATGAGGCGTCGCTCATCCTGCTCCTTTGCTGCCCTTGCGTGTCCCACAGGTGGTTGCCGACTTCCGCCTGGCCGCCAAGACGTACGCGGCCACCCACCGCGGCCAGCCCGCCGCGGGGGCGGCTGTCTTTGCGCGCATGGAGTTCTCCAAAGTGAAGGAGCTGTTTGGCAGGTGAGCGGAGCACAGGCGCCCATCTTTAAAGCGAGGCCCGCCCAACCATTGTGCAGGCAGCAGGGCAGCAGTTAGCAGCACAGCCACCCTGCCAGCTCAGCTCATCCCCCGCCCCGCGCTCCCCACCCCCACCGGCACATGTGCAGGCTGGGCGTGCAGTCGCTGCCCTACCTGGCACGTGTGCCTCCCGGCCTGGCCATCAGCGAGGGTGGTGCCATCAGGCTGCCCAAGGAGGAGCTCATGTCAGCGGCCAACTACCCCTGGTGCGTCGAGGAGAGCCGCCTGCTGTCGGTGTACTTACACTGCGCAAACCATGTCCAGCGCTGGTGGTGCTGCTCGGGCTACCTTGCACAGCTGCGTGTTTTTGGGCTTGTGAGGGAACACACGAAACTGCTCAAGCACCTTGCTCAACTACCCCACCAACTGACTGCCTGGTCTGCCCGCCCTGCGCAGGACGGCCGAGGCGATTGCCGAATTTGTGACGGAGCGCAGCGGGCTGCCGGTGGGCAAGATTGAGCGCACCCCGCTCATCTCCGCCCGGTGAGCGAGGCGGGAAGTGCGGATGTGCGCGGCCGCCACTGGAGGGTTATGCAGATGAGGATGTGCTTGGCGGCCGGGAGGGCTGTGCAGATGTGGACGTTCCAGCCGGCTCACGCCTGAGGCCGCCTTCCCTTGCTGACCCAGCGCCCCTGCTCTTCCCCTCCCCTCCCACATCTGCCCAGGCTCATGCCCGTGGTGTCGCTGGCGGTGCTGGGCGGCGTGGGCAGCGTGGGCTACAAGCTGTACTACGCGCCCTTCATGCGCCACCAGGCGCTGTACGCCGCCGGCGCACTCGCCGTCTACTGGTTCTCGGTTTCGGGTGGGTGGGGGATATGGGTGGTGTGTGGATGGGGCATGGGCGGTGTGCAGGTGGTCAGAGAGTCGAGGTTGTACCGCTGGCTGCTGCTGTGGCGGGGGCTGGCAACAATGAAGAGCGCACCGGCGGGTGGTGCAAGTGGGGTTTGGCGTGTGCCACTGTGTTGCCCGCTGCTCACGCCAGCCCACCCGGCCACTCACCCTCTCCCGCCCTCCCTCCACCTCCACCCAGGCGGCATGTTCAACATCATCCGCGGCGTGCCGCTGGTGGGCTACGACGCGCGCAAGCGCCAGGCCATGCTCTTCATGGCGGGCCAGGGTGGGTGGCTGGGGGGCGGGGCGGGTGTGCGGAGGGAGGCCCCTGCTGCGCGCGATGCCTGCGATGCCTGCGGGCGGAATGAGCGGGGCTCCGAGCTGCCATGGAACGGTGTGTCGGGGAGCAATGCTGGCACTGCCGCATGCTCGAGCATGCCCTCCTCGCTCTGACGCACCCTGCACCTTACCTTGCCTCCTGCCCCTCCCTCCCTCCCTCCGTCCACCTGCCGCCCCTGCAGGCCAGCTGGGCGCCGAGGGCTTCATCATGGGCTCGCTGTACACCCTGGTGGGCCTGGCGGTGGCCGGCCTCATCTTCATTGTGCCCAAGGTGGGAGGGGCCTCCCGTGCTGCGCTTGTGTGTGTACATATGTGTGCATGTCTGTGCGTGTGTGCGTGCGTGCGTGCGTGCGTGCGTGCGTGCGTGCGTGCGTGCGTGCGTGAAGCATGGTGCTCCTGAGGGCAGCGGCAGGTCCTGATAGTGGCACTACGCAGGACAGCAGTCAAGTACAGTGGCAGCACCATGCCAATCGGCTCCGGCACGGCGCACCCACTGTCGTCCCTGCTCCGTCTTGCGGGCCGCCCCCGCCCTGCAGGTCAAGGATGCGCAGGCGCGGCGCTACGCCGCCTATGGCCTTCTGGGGCTGGCCCTCCTGGCCTTCCGCTCAGTGACCGCCAACCACCTGTGGAAGACGGGCATGCAGACGCACTGGTACTGGCCCTGAGCAGCCGGGCAGGGGAGCTTGCGGCATGTGGCGCAGCGGCTGCATACTTGCGGCACAGTCTGCAACGGCAGAACGGCAGAGCTGCCCATCATGCAATGTTTCTATTGTTCTCTCTCCACCTTCTTGTCTGCTCAGCACGTGAAACACTCTCAGAGCTGAGAGGTTAGGTGCAGTGTGACAAGGGAGAGCGGCCGCCGCCCGCTGCCGCCGCTGCGGGCTGCGCTGGCAAGACCCTAATGTCTGCCGCTCGCACCGCTACCCCAGCAACAGCTTGCCTCTCACTGAACACCCTCGAAAGAAGCCAGACCCCTCGCAGTCCGCCACTCTTTGCTGCTCGGCACAGCCCGCTCCTACGCCGGTCTCTTTGCTCGCATCGCGATCCCAGCGGCTCACACTCAATGGCCATGCAGCGCGCCGCACAGCGAGCGTCGGAAGTGCTGGGCTGCGCGGCATACCGGTTCCAGCAGCTGCGCGGCGCCAAGGCCGTGACCACGAAACTCACCGTGGAGATGCTGAAGGTAGGATGCAGCAATCGCAGCGCCTGCTCCCCCAGACGGCCTGTGCCGCCGCCGCCGCCGCCGCCACTCCCCTGCTCGGCGGCCATTTGAGCACTGCCGACTCGCCTGCGCACTTGCCTCGCAGGATGTGGATGGTGTGGCAGAGGCAGGCAAGCAGACGCGGGTGAACCACGGCTATGCCCGCAACTTCCTGGTGCCCAACAAGCTTGCGCGCGTGGTGCCGCGGCCGCGGCGTGGCGCAGCAGCGGCAGCGGCAGCCGAGGCGGCGGCAGCAGCGCCACGCAGCGCACCTGGCGAGGTGGCGCTGGAGCGGCAGCAGCAGCAGTTTGATAAGCTGATGAAGACACTGAGGGGGACGCTGGTGAGGCTGGTAGGGGCGGCAGGGTAGGGGCGCTGGGCTGCTTGCAGTGTTGGTGCTTGCATGGGGGTAGCATGATGTGGGCAGCAGGAGCTAGTGCTCCGCTGCGCTCGTGGCATGGCACCCACTTGCAAACGGCTTGACACTGACTGATGCCTGGCATCGCGGGTGGAGGGCTGCGTGTGTCGCCATCGGATGCTGTGCTCCCCCTTAGTGCCCTGGTGTGCCAAGAGGTCGTTGCGAATTGGTTGCTGCACGCTCAATCGCCGCCTGAATTCCCTGGCTGTTACCCACCCATGCAGACGCTCAAGCGGCGGACGGTGGATGGCCAGAAGCTGGAGGCGCCGCTGGCAGCGCAGGACATTTCGGGTGCGCAATGCTGCTGGGCCCCTGCCTTTTGGCCATTGCTGCGTGGCATCGTGAGGCACGTCCACAGCTGCTGAGGGCTGTATGAGGCTGGATATGCAGAGTTTGGCGGCGCTGGCGTTGTGCTTGCTGTCCAGTGCGGCCGGCTCACACCCCACCCACCCTCCCTCGCCAGCCGAGACCCCCCTCTGCCCCACCCCACCCCCTCCACTGCCGCAGATGCGGTGGCCAAGCAGCTGCGGATACGCCTGGTGCCGGAGATGGTGGACCTGGGCGGCGAGACGCTGTCTGCGGTGGGCGAGTACCGCCTGCCGCTCAAGATGGTGCTGCCCAGCGGCGACCGCGTCGCGCTCGACGTGACGGTCGCGTCCACGTGACGGCTGCGTGACCAGTGGGCTGGGCAGCCCGCCTGGTAGCCTGCTTGTGAAGTTGGAACGTCTCAATGTCATGTAAATCTGGCTCTGCACTGGTTGCCAATCGAACGGGAGGGTTTGAGGAGCCTTGCCTCACGGCCCGGCGGCCGGGCGAAGCGGCGTTGCCACGAGCCGCCACTGCCGCGCGGCGCTACCCCTGCTATCGAATGCTGGCCACTCGCTGTGGCTTTCAGGGGCCAGGGCGTCCCGTTTGGTCGAGGGTCGTGGGCAGGCCCCCATTTCGCCCATGAGCTTCTCATGCAGGAATGCGCTCCCAGCCCACTCCAAGCCACGCTTCAAGCAGCTGAACTTGGGCACGGAGCTTGGGTCAGTGTTCGGAGAGGTGCCCCGGGCCGCCTCAGCTCCCCGCTCAGCGCCCGCCCGCTCCTGCAAGCGCGGCCAGCCGCGATGGCGGAGCCGCACACCCACGATGACGCGGAGATAGCGCGGCTGCTGGTGAGCGAGACAGCCGGCCCAGCTCGGTTCGCTCTCTGGCTGCCTGGTACGGGCCCCGCCGCCCCTCAGACGTGATGCGGAGCGCGATCAGGGGCCGGCGGGGCCTGCACGGCGCTGCCAGGGCTCGACCGGGCCGCCGCCGCTCGCGCCGCCGCCTGCCTGCCTGCCGACCTGTGTCGTCCGCCTGCTCTGCGGCTGCAGGCCGCAGAGAACCCTGAGCAGTACTACGACTACGCCTACGGCGGGGAGGAGGAAGAGGAGGGGGAGGCGGACGATGACAGCGACGA
>RRZL01000042.1:427920-449533 GCA_006782975.1 Chlorella sp. Dachan
CCGCCGCCGCAGCGCCGCCGCCGGCTTCACCGCGCCCCCGCCCGCCCAGCACGCGTGCCAGCCACTCCTCATCCACCTCCACATTGGCCAGCGAGTCGGCCCAGGCATCTGTTGGCAGCAGGGCAGGAGGGTGGAGGGTCTGTCGGCAGCGGCAGGATTTGCAGAATAAGTGCTGAAGGTGGCGGCGCGTGCAGGCAGTGCGCCGCGCCGCGCGGCACCGCCCAAACCAATGCAAGGCAAGGCCAGGACGGTCATCAAAGAGCCTCACCCTCCACCTCGTCCTTCTTGTACTCCACATAAGTTCCGTCCTCCTGGGGAGGGGAGCGCTCATTGAGGCAGTGAGAGTCTGGGGTAGCATGCACCTGGGCAAGTGCAGCCTGTGTCCTCCCGTGGTCGCATTTGGATCACCAGGGCCTTGTATCTGCGCTTCACAGACAGCCAGCGCCTCACTCCCCTGGCCCTCACATCAAAGTAGCCCTCCTCGCGCTCCCGCTTCAGGTGGAACGGCTCAAAAGGGACGCCAGTCACGCTGTCAAACCTGCGGCGCAAGGAGCAGGCGGCGGCGGGACACTGCTCAAGGGGGCGCAGGCTGCGTGTCCGAGTACACTGCTCAGCTCTGCTACCAGCGCAGATCTTTCTGGCTCCTGTTTCACGCGCAGCAGCCGGCAAAGCACTCACATCTCCTCGGGGTCCTCATACTCCTCCTCGCCCTCCACATCATCACCCTGCCGAATGGCAGTGCCCTCGTCAAACGCCGCCAGCAGCTGGTTGCGGCGGCAGGCGGCCCTGCAGTGGGGCAGAGGGGGCGCAAAGAAGGAGTAAGTGGCTGTAAGCCAGGCTGGCAAGGCGGGAGCGCAAGCCTGATATATTTGGTTTACGAGCCAGCACCAACAAATGCAGCACACGCTTCCCAGCCGCCCAACGGCACGCACCGCTGCGCCGCCGCCTGGCCGGCATCCAAGTCACGCGACGGCTCCAGGCACACGTCGCTGATCTCGCCTGCGCAGCCAGAGGTGGGAGGAGCACCACAGCCTAACTTGCGTTTTTGCGTAAAGAAACACCGCAATCTGATTGTAGTATATTTTTGCGGTGCCAGTCAAGGCGCGCTGACGCTGCCCGCCGGGCATGCGAGGGCCGAAGGAGCCCTCACCCTCCAGCTGTTCCATAGGATCGAGGGCACGCCGCTTGGGCTCCACCTCGTACTCGTGCACCTGGGGCCCTGCATCTGAGAATCTGACGCGCTTCTGCAGTGCGGAGGAAGCCAGCGGAGCGGGTGGGGCAGGGGTGAGCGGCCCGGCCCAGCAGGGACGCAGGCACACGAGCGTGCGGCAAACGGCGGGCGGTGGCGGCGGTGGGCGGCTTGGGCCGCATAAACGCGCGCTGCTCGGTCCCAGCCCATGCAATCGATGGTCTGCGCGACATGCGGTCGGCCCGCTCACTTTAGAGCCCGAACTGGAAGACATACTGCCTCGGTGCCGTGCAAGGAGGCGGTGGCCGGGCTCTGCGCTGTCTCGAGAGGCTGAAAGAGACGATGAAAGTGGTACTTTGACTGCGATCTCCGTGGTGGCAGCCCCTGCGAGCCCCTGGCCAGGCTCCAGGGTTTACAGGGCGGCAGGCAAGAACAGGGGTGCTTTGATCGGCCTGCAATCACGATTTGGACTCCACACAGGCTGTGAGGATCGCAAGAGCACTGACACGCCAGGGCGTGTGTGCTCTGCCCGCCGACGCCGCCACCATCTCGCCGCTGCCCGCCGGAGGGCCGTCGCTGCAAGTTGCTCAGGGACATTCAATATCATCTGCAAACTATCAGGGGAGCGCTGACAATGAACTATGCTGGTTGGCCCCATAAAGGAATCCACGGCAGGATGGCCTACAACAGCTAGCGGAACGTGTTTGCAGCGCTCGACCGCAGGCGCCGTCCCTGCCTGCCACGCCCTCTCGTGCTTTGCAACTACATTGTCAGCCAAGCCGCCTGTCTGACAGACCGGATGACATTTGTGCAGTTACACATTCTGCATCGAGACTGCCCCAGCACCGCTGACCATCGTTGATATCGTGGCGCCTTGCCGCCGCCGCCAGCGGGGCGCCGCCGCATGCGGCCCAGTTCCACTTCAGACGCCCAGCTGAGGCGCATCGCACTGTCCTCCACGTTTCACAAGACGGTGGCACCCACCTCGTGTTGAATGCCGGCGTCAGGCACTGCCTTCGGCAGCCGACAGCTTCAACACTACCCACAGCGCTCGCATAGGGCCCACGCCCGCTGCCACCTGCGCGTTACGAGCCCCGGCACCCGCACCATGTTTACCGGTATCAGCGCGCTGTTGCACAAGCAGCTGGGCGGCGGCAAGCCGGCGGCCACTGCCGCCGCCAACGGCGTCGCCACCCGGCCCGCGGAGGCAGCGGTCAAGGAGCCCACCGCGATCAATGGCTCGCACCGCACAGACGAGGAGACGCTCGTGGGTGAGTCAAGATGCACTTTACGCCAGCCCTGGCTGTCGCAATGCCGCTCACCGGGCCGGCAGCTCAACTGCCTACCACCCGCCGTTTGATCGGTTGGAATCTACCCCCGCCCACGCCCTTTTCGTGCACCCTCCGGCCCTTGCAGACTTCATCTGTGCGTCCCCGCTGCTGCCCAGCTGCGGCATCGACAGGGAGCAGGTGGAGGCCCAGGCAGGGCGGTGGCAGGAGCTGGGCAGCCAAGTGATGGCCAACCTGGGCCTGCCGCCGCTGGGCCAGCTGCTGCCCGCACAAAAGTGAGGGGTTCAAAGGGACGTGTGGTGCAGTTTGCGTGCCTGCATGCATATTTCACAAGGGATGACGGCACTAGCTGTTATTGGTTGCTGCAGCTGGGGGCCGGGGGCAGCTTGTCTGAAGCCTGAAGCTCAGGATGCCACACTCGCCAACAGCCTCTCACCCCTCCACTTGTGCACCCAGGCGGCGCATCTTCCAGTACTACCTCCCCGTCTTCTTCTGGTGCGAGGCGCAGCTGCGGCAGCACCGCTCCCGCCCCGGCGCCAGCGGGCCCCTCGTGCTGGGCATCTCCGCGCCCCAGGTGTGTGGGGGTGCAGCGCGGACGACATGTCAGCATTCAGCTGACAACGGAGCGCTATGCGGGGCGTTCTTGGAAGATTGTTCCAGCTGGCACTCATTGGCACGCCATCTGACCAGCACACTGAGCATGCAATGCCGCTCTGCCACTTGGCCCATTCCTCAGCCCACCCTCCGCACCTCCGCTGCCCCGCAGGGCTGCGGCAAGACGACGCTGTGCGAGCAGCTGCAGTCGCTGTTTGAGTTCACTGGGTCCAGCGCCGCCTCCATTTCCATTGACGACTTTTACCTGACCTACCAGGGGCAGCAAGAGGGTGAGCGGGAGCGGCGATCATTGCCCAGTGGGGGCGGCTGCGCACCCCTGCTGCCAATGCTTATGCTTGACCAGGCACTGCGTGCGTGACTGGGCTAGCCACAGCAGCAGCAGCAGTTGCACAGGCTGGCTGCAGTGCAAGCCCCATCAAGGAATGTTGTCTGCCGGACTCAGTGGCTACCGCCCTCCCGCCCTGCTATCGCTCTGCTGCTTACGCACACACTCACACACACCGTGCTTGAATCCTCCCATATACCCTCATCCCTTCCCTCTCTGTCTGCTCTTGCAGTGGCGGCCGCCAACCCGGGCAACCCGCTGCTGCAGATGCGCGGCAATGCGGGTTCGCACGACATGGGCCTGGGCACAGAGACGCTGCAGGCGCTCAAGGCAGCCACACGCCCCGGCAGCAGCGTGCCTATCCCCAGGTGCGCTGTGGTGCCGCTGCTGGGGCGAGTGGGGGCGCTGCAGAAGGGCGTGCAGCTGTGCTTGTGGATCTGCGTTCCCGGCCGCGTGTGTGCTCCGCTGGCCGTCTGACATGGCCTCAACCCACCCATCCACTCTTAGGCTTGCTCCACTCCACCCGCCCTGCCACGCAGGTACGACAAGTCGGCATACAGCGGCAAGGGCGACCGAGCAGACGCCTCCACCTGGCCCCATGCCAAGGGCCCCGTGGACGTGGTGCTCTTTGAGGGCTGGATGCTGGGCTTTGCGCCCGTCAGCGATGCGGCGGCGGCAGCGGCGGACCCCAACCTGGTGGCCGTGAATGCCGCGCTCCGCAGGTGAGCGGCGCCCTGGGTGTTGAGCTGCCATGTTTCAACCCCTGGCACGTTGATTCATGTATTGTACGGCAGCCTGTGGTGCCGCGCGAGCTAGTTGGAAACTCGGCTCAGCCCCTCCTAGCCCTACCCAACCTCTCCCAGCGCCACTCCCCCTGCCCTGCCCCGCAATGCCGCAGCTACAAGGCGGCCTGGGACTCATTTGTCGACTCCTGGCTGGTGGTCAAAGTGGCGCAGCCAGACTACGCCTACCGCTGGCGCCTGCAGGTGCGGCACAGGGTGCTTCTTTAATGCGCACGCTTGTCCCGCGCCTGGCTGCCTTGGCACAAAATCTAATACACTCATACACAAGTAGACAGGACATGCGTGCTCTGCTTTGCTAGACAGCCGCTCACCTGCGTGCCTGGTGGGCGCTCTGTTCTTGCGCAGGCTGAGCAGGCGATGCGTGCGTCTGGCAAGCCGGCCATGACTGACGAGCAGGTGAGGGTCTTGCTGCGGTTTGGTGTGCAGTTGCATGAACACTCTCTGTGGTGTCAACCCACCTGACCGACAGCAGACCAACTGCCGAAACATGACAGTGTGCCACTGTCGCTGGCTGTCTGTGCCTGTATGCGCACAGGCCGCAGCCCCCACCCGCCCCTTCTAAATGCCCTCCCCTCAATCTGCTGCCCCCCAGGTGGCCGCCTTTGTGGACCGCTTCATGCCCGCCTACCGCTGCTACCTGCCTGGGCTGTACAGCCAGGGCCCCACCACTGCCCAGCCCCACCACCTGCTGGTGGTGGAAGTTGATGAGGGGCGGGAGCCGGTGGCGGCGCAGCCCGCCCCAATCATGTGAAGGCAACCACCGCAGCACGCACGCAGCTTGTAGAGCAGTATGGTCGGTGCTTTGCCTGGCAGGACCAGCATGTACTCGACGAACCGCAGAAGAACAAACCACTGTCTTAACTGGTTTCAATGGCCAGCAGCCAACCCCACGACTCCAAGACACTCCTCCCACCCCTCCCTCTGCTAATGCGCCTCCATTGATCGATGCCCTGTGCCTCAGACCTCCTGTTCTGTCAGCCTCAGTTTTGCAGTTGTAGCTTATAGCTGCCGGCCTGCTTGAACGCACCCTGCTTGTAACTTATCTTATGACTCCGCACGGCAAAGCACACTAGGGCAGGCGCATCATCACAGCTCCTCCCGGGCGGGGTCCCGCGCCTGCTGCTGCTGCGCTGCCGCCGCCTCCTGCCGCCGCTGCTGCTTGGCGAAGTGCTTCTCAAACGCGACTGGCACATCCTTGGGGTCGATGGCGGAGTGGTCTGGTGCATCCATGGGCAGCCTGCTCACCCTGCACACAGCACGGCAGGTGGAGCCGCATCCTATGAGCTAAATTTGGACTGGCTTCGCATCCTTTGCTGTTAAAGCAAAGCCTATGACAAGCGAGCCACCAACCCCGATGGCGCTCCAAGCATACACGGCAAGCCCTCTGCTTTGCGCCCGTGACTGCAAGCGGTTCTGGGGCCTGCTGCTCACCGCAGCTCGGGGAAGCGCTCGTCAATCAGCGCCTGCGCAATGGAGGGGTGGATGCAAACTGAAGCACGACACCAAGCTAGTGACACGGCTACAATGTCTCAACCTGTAGGCACAAAAAGACTTCGCAGGCAATGGCAGGCCAAGCAGCTGCAGCAGCACCTCCAGCAGAGCAGCTGGCCATCACCTGCAGCAGGCGGTACACCTCGCTGTTGCCCTCGGGCGTGAGGTGGAGGCCGTCGCACAGCAGGCCCTGCTGCCAGCCAGGCACCTCCTGCACATCGGGGGCGGTGAGGAGCAGAGCTGTCGGGCCAACAGACATACAACGCCTGGCCATCCACAGCAAACTGTCCCGGCCGCTGTGCAACAGACGCAGCAGCCGAGGCATCACAAGCTGGCTCCCAAAGCCTCCGATTGCCGCCCCACCTGGAAGGCGCGCCACAGGTTGAGGCAGGGCACGCCCAGCTCCTCGGCCAGGGCCTCGGCGGCCGCAGCGTACTGGCCAGCCACTTCGTTGGTGCGCTCAGGCACCGCCAGCTCCACGCCGTACGTCTGGCGAGGCGGGGAGGGAGGGCGGGAGGGTGCTGAAGGGCGCCACGTGATGGTGGAGCAGCTGAAATGCCCCGCTGGTGGTGCCGCTGCGGCAACGCCTTGAAAAATGTCCAAGTCACGCCTAGGCAACTTGGACAACCATCCCACGCACCACCCACCACCCCGACCCACCCCTACCCATCCTCCGCCTCACGTTCAGCACGTGCACGATGCGGTCGGGCTCCGAAATTGGCGGCGGGTCACGCCTAGGCAACTTGGACAACCATCCCACGCACCACCCACCACCCCGACCCACCCCTACCCATCCTCCGCCTCACGTTCAGCACGTGCACGATGCGGTCGGGCTCCGAAATTGGCGGCGGCGTGATGAGGATGACTGCGGGCACGCCCACGCTGCGCAGGTGGGCCACCATGGCCCGCAGGTTGGAGGCATACTCATCCACCGGCACGTGCTGCCGTGCTCTGTGAAGGGAACGGGATGGCAGGCAACGGCAGGTGGGGCGGTTGACTACGGCTTTGCAAGGGCTGCGGCTTGCTGATGCCTTGCTGCACATTGTGTCCAGCGACCGAGTCAACTGAGTTGCGCCAGCTGGCACAGGTGCCCTGCACCGCTCAGTGCCAGTGCAGTGCCAGCGCCCGGCTCACGAGCCGCGGTCGGGCAGGGCGGCGTCATTGGCGCCGAAGAAGATGGTGACCAGTCGGGGCGGCGGGGCGGGAGCGTTGGCGGGGAAGATGCGGTCCATCAATTGCAGCGCCCAGCGGGAGTTGTAGCCGCTGTAGCCTGCGGCAGGAGGAGGGGGTTTAGAGGGCAGGGGGGACGGAGGGTGGATGGGATGGGAGGAGGGAGGCATGTGTAGGGTGTGAAAAAGCGGCTTGGAAATGCGCGGCGGCGACTTGGTCAGCAGCAGCAATACATGCTCAGTTGCAGCACTCGTCTCTGGCATGACTGCAAGCATCGCCATACGTGATTAGCCCCCACCTCGGTTGAGCACATCCACGCGCCGCTGGTAGGCGTCCGCCAGCTGACCCGTCCAGCCGGGCGCAAAGCCACGCTGCGTGATGCTGTCGCCAAACGTCACAAACGTAGGCCGCATGGCGAGCTGCGCCACACAGCTGGCCAGGACGGCCGGGCCAAGCATACGGCTCCTGCGCAAGGAGTGGCGGCGGCGGCGGCGGCAGCGGCGGCGGCGGCGGCTATGAGTGCTCAGCTGTGCAGACGTACGCAATCTCAAGACACTCACGATGCACGCGGCAGCTGGATCACGGGCACAGGAGGGCGCTGGAGTGATCAGAAGCCCGGGCGCAAGTCGAACCTGCCTGAGGCGTTCTGGTTCCCTGAATGCGTTGTCGAGGAGGATACGTTCAGCGCACCAGCATCAGCAATGCAATCGGCCCTGCCGCCCTGCTGGTAAAGGCCGCCGCTTCACCGCACGCGTGGCGCCGCCGGATGGGGGATGGGGGTTGCAGGTTGGTGCACTCAGCCACCATGCTCCTGTCCACTCCTGCCATCGAGACTTCAAGTGAGGGGCTGTTGACACCTTCCCCAGCGAGATGGGCTCCGGGCCAAACCGTGCATGAGGCGCCCGCGTTTGTTTCGCCGCCAGCGCGGCGCCACTGCCCTGTGCTGACGACTGCACCACCGGCGCTGGACATCTCGATATTACTGATTAGGCATCATTCCAAGCCTTTTAAAATCGCCGCCAGCCCCCAAGAGTCTCCGAAATGACCAAGGCAGGCGAGCACGAGGCGAGTTGGGGCCCCCTCCCGCGCTCCCAAGCTCCAGCCAATCGCCTGAAAGTCCGTCTGACCGCGACCGATCGCCGCCGCCCCTTCCTGACGCAGCCAGCGCTGCCCTGGGCGCCCCGCCCTCTCACCATTGGTGCCGAGCTGGAGGTAGAAATCGAGGGTGGCTGGATCTCAGCTGAGGTGGCTGAGGCCCATGGCGACCACCAGTACACCCTGCTGGTGCACCCAGTGGACGAGGACGATGCCCTGCCAGAGCAGCCGCAACTGATAGAAGGCGCGGCGGCGGCAGCAGCGGGCAGCGCTGAGGCCGATGCGCCAGGTGGCTCAGCGGGGGGACCAGCAGCGGCAGACGAGGATGAGGCGGAGGGCGGCGAGGTGCTCGAGATGCGGGTCCAGATTGTGTCAGACAGCCTGCTGGACGTCCTGGACAGCGACGGCGGCGAGGAGAGCGGCAGCATGCGCTGCCACTGGCGGCCAGCCGCCACCAGCATCCAGGAGATGTTCAGCCGTGCCTTCCTCAACTTGGCGCAGCGCCAGCCGCTGCCCAAGGGCGTGGAGCTGCCGAGCGCCGACCAGCTGGCGGCTGTCATGGCGCAGGCAAGTGGGGCTCCTGGCAGTGTGGGGGAGTGGGTGCGATTGTGCGCTCGGCGCGGCACGAGTTGCTCATTGCAGACCCGTTGCCCTGGTGAGCTGCACTTGCTGACGGGCCATGGCAGCACAGCGTTAGCCCCAAAGCTAGTTCGTTGCTGCTCCCTGCTCTGGCCACGCTCCTGCTCCCAACTCTTCACATCCACCTCCTCTCAGGGGCTGACCCAGCTAGTGCAGCGCGCTGTGGACCACTCCAAGGAGGCGGGCAGCGAAATTGTGGATCTGGAGTCCGTGCATGCCGCACTGGCGGGCATGGGGCTGCCGCTTCCCGAAGAGGTGCGCACGGCGCAGCAGCAGCGGCAGCAGCAGCGGCAGCAGCAGCAGCAGCAGCAGCAGCAGCAGCAGCAGCAGCAGCAGCAGGGTGAGGGAGGAGAGGCGGCAGAGGATGGGCGACCAGGCAAGAGGGCTCGCAAGAGCCCCTAGCGGCTTGCGTATGCTGCCTGCTTCCAGGTCACCTTGGCAGTTTGCATGCAAGCATAGCTGCTTCCATTGCAGATTAGCAGCAGCATGTGGAAAGACATCACAAGTGCAAGCCAATTTACGGTCAGCGGGTACAAACCGGTGCGGTCAGCGGCGGTCAGACGGCAGCGGCTGCAGCTCTGCTAGAGCCCTGCTGTCGCCGCATTAAAGAATGCGTCCCAGCGGCTGGTGGGCTGCCCCTCCCCCTCTGGCCGCGCCACCACATCAAAGCTCTTGTTCAGCGCCTCGTCGTGCAGCAGGGCCTGGACCACAATCTGCAGGCCATGCAGGGGCGTTTTGAAATGGGTGTTAAGCTCACACCAGCGTGCCATGCAAGCTCGGCACCGAGCTCTTGCGGAGCGGCCTGCCTCTCTGCAGCCACAGCCAGCACACCCCCTGCGCCAGCATACCTCTGCCACATCGGCCCGCGGGATGGTCCTGGGGCCGGCGGGATCGTCCATGAAACGGTCGTGCTTGCCCACCAGCAGCTCACGCTGCCCGCCCAGCTGGTCGATCAGGCCGCCTGTTAGTGTGGGGTAGTGGGAACGCGGGGTGCCTGCTGAGCTGACAGCATAAAACTAGGCTCGCTGGGGGTTTCAGAGCTGCCGTTTCGGCCGCTCATGCAGACAACCAGCAGCGGCACACATGCAACACGCCGCAGAGCCATGGCACCCAAGCAACAGCATAACGATCTACGACATGCAAGGCGCCTCCACGCGGGCGCGCACCTGGGTGGATTATGGTATAGGCCAGCCCGCTGTTCACCAAGTACTCCTCCGCCATGCGCTTCCACATCAAAATCTGGGCAGGGGTTGTAGGCAGAAGGGATAAAGCAGGCAAGGGTGCTGGCTGAAACAGCCAAGATCTGCAGCGGGTGGAGCACGAGTGCTGGCAGCACGAGTGGGAGGGCCGGGCAGACGGCCCGCAGCCACGCAGTCCCTGCCGCCAACAGCGCACCGACCAACCACTGCTACAAATGCCACTGGCGGCCGCCCTCCAGCTTGCTCAACCGGCAGCCGCCTCCTCAGCCTGTCACCTTGCCATTGCCGATGCGGTTGAGCGGGTGGTTGGGCTGGGTGACGCCCATGCTGGAAATGAGCACCACCTGCTTCACGCCATGCTGCACCGCCAGGTCGATCTGGCTGCGCTGCCCAACCCAGTCCACCTGCTCCGGCTGCAGGAGGGGGGCAGAAGGCATGGCAGACCAGCAGGGGGTGGGCACAAGGCGCCCTCTTGCCCCAGGTCTCCTCCTGCCCGCCCAAACCCTCGAGCCTCACCTCCTGGCCAGGCTCAAAAAACCACTCAGGCGGGTCCCCAGGGTTTTCTGTGGGCCGCATTTTGGGCACCGCCGACGTCAGGATGACCAGGTGGGTGCACCCCACCAGCGCCTGCTGCCACGGCCCGGGCTCCAGCACATCGCCAATGACCACGCCCTCGCCCAGCTCCGCCTGCTGCTCCGGCCGCCTGAAGATGGTGGAGGTGTATAGTTCAGTGAAAGCTGGTGCAGCAAAACTAGCACGACTTCTCAACCTTCCAGTATCACACCGCCCGCCTCCCAGCAAGCACAGGCTTGCGTGGCGCACCGGACGAGGCCCTTGACCTCTGCAAACTCGGGCCGCTCCCGCAGCTTTTGCAGCACTATCTTGCCTGCCAGCGTAAGGTAAGGTGAGGTGGGGAGGGAGAGGTGGCGATCAGTAATCAGCATGAGAAAGGACGGCGCCCGGTGCACGGCGTGCTGCCGGAGGGTGGGCGGCGGGAGGGCTGCTGGACACCGCTGCAGCCCAGAGCGCTGGCTTGATCGTTATGAGATGCATTCCACACCACGTGGGGACGACTATCAAAGTCTCGGAGGCTCCAGCGGCGACTCAGTTTGGCCTCACCCGTCCTCCCACCAGCGCCTGACACGAACACTCTGGACATGCTTGTAACTACTTTGGGTTTCAATTGTGAAGAGGCATGCCGAAACGGCGCAGTGTGCAGCACGAGCAGCATGGAGCAGGCCGCATGGAGACTGGCTGCAGCAAATTGCGTGCATCCTCATCATCGCAATCCACAACGTTATTCAGTGGCCGAGGCGCACCGTGTCACGCTCTCCAACCGTGCGGGTCTGACATCTTTCTCGCTCTCGACAAGACCATCGCCTTATCTCGACACCTCAGGGCTTCAAGAAGGCCACCGGAGGCTGATCCGTGCATCGCATTGGCTTGGGCGCCCCTGTTTATCGCCGTCGCCGCCACATCGCCACCGCCGTCGCCGCCACACCCTGCCCTCGTCATGGGCGCTGCTGCCAGCTCTCAGGCCTACGACAGCCCTGATCAGGTGGCAGCCAAGCTAGCCAGGCGACAGCCCTGTGTGCTGGCCTTTCTGAGCCCCCAGTGCGGCCTGTGCTCCTCCCTGCGCCCAGCACTCGATCAGGTAAGGGTGCTGAGCCAGACCTGGTGGTTCTCAGCAAGCGACTCTGGTGAGCATGCACAACAGGTTCATCTCAAGCCGGCTGTGTGCCTGCACCAGGTGGCCAGCAGCGGAGCGGCAGGCGGCACGCCCCTTCAAGTAGCGCCCATCAACGCGCAGCTGGACAAGATGTGGGCACCCGAGGTGAGGCGTCTTCCCTCTTGGTGTGCCACGCGCATTGTCCTGCGGTTGCCTGAGAAGCTGCAGCGTTCCGCTGGTGTCAGACACCTACTTTCGGCCTCCAACACGTGCAGATGCTGACATACGACGTGGACACGGTGCCGTGCTTTGTGCTGCTGCAGCCAGACGGTGAGGTGCAGGCGCCAGGTACAGGTGCCACCCACGCTGCTCCAACTGGTCGAAGTTGATCACACTGCGCTGCGCTCTTGCCCTGCCCTGGCCTGCAGGGCGAGCGGTCTGCAAGACGCCTGCCCCCCGTAGCCGGCAGCAGATGGAGGCGGCGCTTGCGGAAATGGTGGAGCATGCGAGCCGCATGGCAGAGAAGCAGCAGCAGCCAGCCGGCGGCAAGAGGTGCGTTGCGACCAGAGGGGCGCCCCAGTATGGCCATGCAGCTGCTAATCGGTACAGGGCAGCAGCAGCAGCAGCGACATCAATTCTGCGCTGCTTCCTGCTGGCTGCAGAGCGAAATGAGCGAATGCTGCGGCAGAGCATCTGCGCACTGCTTGTGGGTGGTCTGGCAACCCTCTTCACCTCGCTGCAGCAGGTGAATGAATGCAGCAATGGGGGTGCGATGCATCTGTGCCGGAGCTTGGCAGCCGTGTGCCTGATTTCGACGATCATATGCAGCCTACGGTCGCGGTTTCTGCCATGCCTGCAGGTCATCGTGGATGGAGCGGCTGCCAGCAGGCATACCTACGCTCCCGGCTATGTGCACTCGTCTGTGCCAGCTCTCCTATTGTAAAGCGCCGCAGTGCTAATGTTACAGACAGACCGAGAGGCAGTCAGGCGAGCGACTGGGAAGAGCAGGAACGCACGGGTGCTGCAAACCTGCCAGGCTAGTGCAGTGCCGGGCGTGGTGTGCTAACGCCGCCATGGTGTGCCACCCCTGCCGCTGCCGCCAGTGGGGCTCCCTGCCCTGCGAGACTTGCCGGCCGCGGGCTGCGCCCCGCCCTCACGACTTGCCGCCGTCGCCAAAGTCTGCCGAGTAGGCGAGGTGGCCCTCCAGCTTCTTGGCCTCGCCCAGCTTGCGCACCGCCTTCATGAAGTCCTCCTGCGGCAGGCGGGCAGGGAAGCAGGGCATGAGCTCGATGCCCTTGGGCTGGTGGCAGGCACCTGGGTGTCGCTGCATCGGAGACACAGTGGAGACGCGCCAGTGAAGCACCAAGTGCGACCTTGCCGCGACTCAGCCACCAACAGATCCCAAGCCAGCCATGCAAACCAGCCCTGGGTGCTTGCCTGCACCACGTAGTCCCGCTCGTCGCGGATGGCAAACATGCCCGCCTCAGTGCAGATGTTGCGCAGGTCGGCGCCGTTGAAGTTGTCGGCCAGCCTGTGGAGGGGGGTTGCAGTGTTGGAGGGGGAACGAGTTGCAGGAAGATGGTGGGGTCGCCCGAAGGGGCAACAGTATTTGAGGCCGGCACAGCGTGGAGCATTGCGAGAGCAGGGCAGGCATGCACTCGACTGCTCCCTCGCCCCGCCCCGCTCAGCAGCCGCTCACTTGACCACCGCCTCGTAGTCGATGTCGCCGTGCTTGGTGATCTTGGAGGCGTGGATCTTCAGGATCTCCATGCGCGCCTGACAAGGAAATGTCAAGGAGGGCGGAGGCGCGGCAGGGTGAGATGCCCAGCAGCAGAGGGCAGTTGCCCATGTGCAATGAGGCTCGGCTGCGTGATTGTGGCGCACGGCTTCAGCAGCCAGCCCCGCCATGTGTGGTGCAAGCCCGCAAACCAGCGCCCCTGCCCCCGGTCCTCGCCTGCTCGTTGGGCAGCGGGATCTCGATCTTGCGGTCCAGCCGCCCCGGCCGCATAAGGGCGGGGTCCAGCACGTCTGGCCGGTTGGTGGCCGCCACCAGCTTGACCTGCGCCACAGAAGGAGCAGTGGCGAGGAGGGGGCGGGTGAGGGGGACGCATGCAGGACGGGTTCAATTGCATCCAGGTCGGGTTGGGCGCTGCTCTGCAGGGTCGGGCGCTGCTCTGCAGGCAACAGGCGCCCACCTTGCCCAGCTTCTCAAAGCCGTCCAGCTGGCTCAGCAGCTCCATCAGCGTTCGTTGCACCTGGCGGCAGCGTGATGGGAAGCATACAGGGTTCAGCAGCGGTGGATCCATGCGGCAGGCAGCCGCAGCAAAGTGCAGCGCCCAACAGGCCACCCCCACCTGCACACGTCCCAAACGCAGCACAGCTGGACGCACCTCTCGGTCCGCGCTGGTTCCCTCGCTGAACCGCTTGCCGCCGATGGCATCAATCTCATCCATGAAGATGATGCAGGGCTGGTGCTCCCGTGCGTAGCTGTGGCAGGGAGAAGGGGGAGGTACCAACGTAGCTGTTCAGTTGTTCACAGTCGGCCAGCGGGCGCGCATGCCGCTGCAGCCTGCCGACAGCAGGGCATCCCAAATCACTCCCCCACATGTCCGCACAGCATACCAGCACCTCCACTACATCTGCCCCCGTGTCATCCGCCCCACAAGGGCAGCGCCATGGTGGACAGGACACCCCACCTGAACATCTCGCGGATGACGCGCGCCGACTCGCCAATGTACTTGTCCACCACGCCGCTGGCCACCACCTGCGCGGCACCAAGGAGCGCGTGATGCACACCAGTTGGATGCAGGCTCAAGGACTGGCCTAGCACCCAGGCATGCTTGCCAATGCGCACGAGGCAGACACAGGAACACGGGTCAGCGCAAGCTGCACGGCCACGCCAGCTGCGGCCACAGGCCAGGGGCGCAGAGTCGCCTAGCCCAGCCTTGCCTTGAGGAAGTTGGCCTCGATGTTGGAGGCAATGGCCTTGGCCAGCAGCGTCTTGCCTGCAGGGAGGTAGGGGCGGGCAAGCGGGGGGTGGACACGAGGGCAAGCAGCTCAAGCAGACCAGGTGTGTGCACTGGGCACGCACGCTCCCCTTGCTCCTTCCATGCAAACGAACTTGGCCACAACGTTGCAACCTCTCCACGCAGCCCACACCGCTGCACCCCACCCCACCTGTGCCGGGAGGGCCGTACAGCAGCACGCCCGTGGGCGGCTTGATGCCCACCCGCGCAAACAGCTCCGGGTTGATGAGCGGCAGCTCCACCGCCTCACGCAGCTCGCTGCACACACCCGGTTTGTGAAGAGAGCAAGAACAGTTGAGATAGACGGCGGCATGCGGCTGACTGAGGCTCCAGGTAACGGCCTGCCACAGCAGATGGCCGGCAGCAAAGCAGCTGCGGTGCGCTCACCGAATCTGCTCCGACAGGCCGCCAATGCTAGAGTAGTCCACCTTGCCGGGGTCCTCCTGCAGCCAGAGTGCAGTGCCGCGTACAACGTCAGCAATGCTGCTGCCATCATACTCTGCACAGACCGCCGCGTGCTGCCCAACAGCTGCAGGGAGGCGCACAGCTGCCGCTGATGGGCCCGCGCCCCTTGCCCCGCCCAAGGTGCCGCTCATGCGCCCGCGCCCCGCCAACGCCACCAGCACCCTAGCAGCCGCCCGGCGGCGTTGCAGCAGCAGCCCAGGCGCGCCCCACCTGCGTCATGTTGAAGACCACTGGGTCCACCTCGCGCGGCAGGATGCGCATGATGGTCAGCGTCGTCACATCCAGCGCCTGCGCAGCAGCGGCGTGCACCGGGAGGGGTGCAGTCAGTGACGCATCGTGATGGGGCCAGCCGCTGATCCAGCTCGGTTTCGGTGTGCCCCGTACCTTCCACGGCACTCCCGATGCCCCATGAGATGCAGCCCACGCATGCCACCCCCCACTCCGACTGCGGCCCGCACCACGCGTGTGTTGGGCGTCAGCTTGGTTTTGTCCACCTTGGCGCGGCAGCCCACCACGTAGCGCGGCCCGCTGCTCGACTTGACGATGACTGGGGCACAGAGTGGTGGGAGGGGAGCCGCAGAGCGCAGGGCGGTCAAGAGGCGCGGCAGCAGGTGGCGGGGGCAGGAGCGCAGCAGGCAGTGCAGGAAGGGTGACAGCAAGGCAGCTATGTGCGCCTGATGCCACGCACTTGGATCGCATCAGTGTGCTAACTACAAATGATGCAAGAAGCACTGCAAGAACCACACTGCACATCTGCCAAACTGGATGCAGCAACAGGCACTGATGGGGGACGGCGCCAGCGAAGCACGGCGATGCCATCAGCCAACCATCCCGCCCACCACCAGCAGCCACCAGCAGCAACCACGGCCGCCACCCCTTGTGCTCACATCGCTCCTCGTCCAGCTGCCGCAGCACCTCTCCGATGATCTGGCCCACGCTCTGCAGCGCCTTCAAGTCATCCTCGGTCTTGTCGTAGTCCTTCTTCACCACCTTGACCTCCTCCCGCAGGTTTTTCACCCGCGCCTCCGCCTCGCGGTGCGCCACCAGCTTCTTCTTCAGCTCCTCCAGCGCCCGCTCCCGCGGGTCGGGCGCCTGCTGTGGCTCGGCCATGCCGGCGGCGGCGGCAGGGAGGCGGCGGCGACGGTGGCGGGGGTGGCGCGACCTGCGCAGGCACGGGGAGGCGCAGATCGTGCACGGCAGGATACGATGCGCCACGGCTGACCATGCAGCGGCGCGGGGAGGCCGGGAAGTGCCGGGCTGAGTGGTCGCCGGCTGCCGGGCTGCCCAGCGATAGCGGCAGCGGCGATCCCATGCCCTCCGTGGCTGAGGATCGCGTGCAGGGCCCCACCTGGGTCTGCCGGCTGGAAAAGGAAGCTCGAGGGTGCTCGACTGCAGAAGGGAGTCCCAGCGACCCTTTCAGGCGCGGTTAACGGCGGTGCGCAAAGCAGCGACGCTGATCAAGCGGCACAGCCCTCATGAAGCCCCGCCGCCCCGCCGCCCATGTCGGCAACCGACGCGGCCGACCTTTGCGCTGTTGGTGCAGCAAGTTCACAAACGGCAGAAGGTCCTTGCTTGCTCTGCTTTCTGTGCTGTTTCTTGCACAGCGACCGATCGCCTTGGTTGCGGGACCAGCGACCTGAGAAGCAACCCTCCTTCTTACACACTACTAGGGCACCGACGGCACTACACACCAAATTGCAAGCATTCAAATGCTACAAACAAAAACCACTCAATCCGTCTGATTGCAGTGATAACAGCCACGACCGCTATGGGGCTGCAGGCCACCTCACATTCACTCCTGGCGCGCTGCCTGTTCACACGGGGCTCTCAGGGGCGCGTGCAGCGCCGCCGCTGAAGGCATCGTGGTGATGGTGGCGGGGGGTGGCGGTGCTGCGGGGCGTGCTGGCGTAGGCTGAGACGGGGTCCTGGTGCGCGCTGGCCGGCCCCGCCTTGACATTCAGGCTCAGGCCCTTGGGGGGCGGGGAGGCCTGCAGGAGTGCATGCCATGTCACTCAAAGTCAGTCCCCAACCCGCCATGCCTCCTGATCCCTGCATGGCATCATGACCTGCCGCCCCCCTCACCCCAACTCTCTTCACGCGACCCACCTTGGCCTTGCCGTTGGCCTCATCGTGACCCAGGAAAGCGCTCACGGGCAGCTCGTCCCGCCGGTGGCCCGCCCCCACCGCCTGCCGCCGCCGCCGCCGCAGGACCAGGAACACGGCCGCACCGATGCACAGCAGGGCAGCGCCACCCACTCCGATGCCAACGCCAAGGCCCACAGCTGTCTTGTTGTTGCTGGGGACAGCAGCGCTGACCACCTGCACGGCTGTGGTGGTGCTGCTGGCCAGCTGCACGCCCACCATTGCCAGGGCTGCGGCCAGGCGGCCATCCTGCAGGGCAGCTTGTAGGGATGATGCCACCTGCGTGGCGGTGGCGGCGGTTGGCTGGATGGCCAGCGTGACGCGGATGTACTCTGCATGCATAGGGGCAGAGAGGGAATGTCGCGTGTGGTGGGGTCACCGAATGTGAAATGCAGTCAGGAAACACTCGTGTGTGCAACGCCACACCCCTCCACACATGCAGTTCCGGCACCCCACCCTGCTGAACATTCTCACCGGCGGATGTCAGGCGGCGGGTGGAGGTGGCAGTCCCAGGAGCAGGCGCAGCCGCCTCCACCACTGCTACAATGCTGCAAGTGCGGGGCGCCTCCCCAGCCAGAGCGGCCACCACGCTGCACACCCCGTCTGCCTTGCTTGCGAACGCGCTGACCCCGCCTGTGGCGATAAAGGTCAGCTGCACGCCGCCCAGCGGCTGCACATCGGCCACCTGGTCCAGGCTGCTGTCAGTAATGGTTGCTGGGCTGGTGGCGGCGGCAGGGCTGGGGCTGGGGCTGGGGCTGGGGCTGGGGGCGGCAGGGCTAGAGGGTGGGCTGGGGCTGGGGGAGGGAGAGACGAGCGCATCGCCGACCTGCACCTGGCCAGCACAGGACCAGGTGCCAGTGTCGTACTGCTTGACGACAGTGCAGGCGCCGGTGGTGGCGTCTGGGCAGAAGCCGGGCAGCGACTGGGATGCCTGGTTGATGCACCGGCAGCCGCACGTGGTGGCGCTCCAGTTGCCCTGCGCGCCAGGGAGGGCAGCAGGCATGAAGTGCTGGACTGCGGCGGGCAGCTTCACAGGCGAATGGGCAGCTCTGTGGAGTCTACCCAAGCACAGCTGCATGCGGCCTGCCTCACCTGGATGCAGCCGCCGCTTGGTGGCAGACAAAAGCGCCCCCCAGCGAAGGCCATGTCGGTGGGCGTGGGGCAGGACAGGCGGTACTGGGAGGCCGGCACCGGGTTGGCCATCCAGCGCAGCACCTGGGGCAGGAGGGGGTGCCAATGATAAAGCCGGGGCCTGCTGCATTGACTTGCAGATAACCAGCGCTGCTCAAGCAGGCTCACGGGCATGCACATGTTTCACACACACCTCCACCCCGCCCCGACGTGCCCCCCACCCACCTCGCTGACGGTCACCACCCACACGTCGGGCAGTGCGAGCGCGGCGCGCAGGAAGGCCGAGTACTGCTCCGACACGTCCTGTGAGCCCACGAGGCGAGCGGCATGCAGGTAGACGCCCACGGGCGCGCGGTTGCTGTTGTACTTGCGCAGCAGCTCGCGCATGTACAGCTCTGCAGCGTGGGGGTGTGGGGCCAAGGAGGCGAGGCAGCTTGCCCCGCATCGTGCCAAGCTCAGGTTCACAGTTACTAGCCAGTCACACTGAAATGAGGCGCACCCGTGATGTTGGGCTGGCCATCGCTGGGGGCGGGGTCCATGCTGGCGACCACCGTGCCGTCGTCATTCTGCTGAGAGGCAGGTGGGGGGACAGTTTAAGATCTGCCTGATCTGGTGCGCAGTGCATGGCCACCATGCAGGTAGGTGTCCAACCAGTGTGGAGGGCATGCAGCACGCACCTGAATGTTCCACATCGGGAACTCCCAGAACCCAGGCAGGCGCTCGCTGGTGCTGCAGTTGCCGGTGCCGGTTTCGCAGTTCTGCGAGGCAAGGGCAGGGAGTGCAGCAGAGCACTTGAGTGGGCTGCGCATAAATCTGTGGAGCAACCTGCCAAGCGACTCGCGCCGTTCGCCGCAGCTTGCCGCCGCTGCTGGCTGGAAGCCTCCCCAACAGCCCCTTAAACTTTTGTACAGACACCCACCCCCTCTGTGTATATCCGATGCACCTCCCCCCTTTTTCCATCACTGCTTTTCCCTCAGCCCCAGGCTGCCTCCTGGGGGTCTGTATCGCAAGTTTCGTTGCGGACACGCAGACTTTAAACCCGAAAAGTGAAGTGAAAGTGAAGTGGACCATGTCATGCATGAGACATTCACTTGCACGTGGGCCTGCCCACCCAGGGCAGAACAGTCCGCTCACCAGGGCCACGCCGTAGTCCAGCGTCCAGGGCCAGGTCTGGCGCTGGCCGTCGGGCTGGAAGGAGCCTGTGGCCCACGTAGCCGTGATGCTGGAGTCCCATGCAAAGCCGGCTGCGTGCAGCATGGCTCGCTGCTCCTGGTTGTGCAGCAGGAAGGGGGCGCGGAAGCCGCGGATCTTCTCCAGCGGCACGCGCGCCGTCTGCGGTTTGGGGGCCCACAGCGCATTGCGTGGAGCGGGTGCCGAGGGAGGCAGCCATGCGAGGTGGAGGGCAGCAGTCAGTCCCACCTCCCCAGCACCCACCCACCTCATTCATCCACTGCCGGGCGCCCACGATCTCCGTAAGGTTGGGCAGCCCGGCATGGTGCACCGTGTGAGTGGCGATTTCGTGCCCGCTCATGTACGCCAGCTGGACGTACTCGGGCTGGGTGTACTCCACGGAGATGAACCTGTGGGAGGAGTGCAGCAGTGGACAGTGAGCTGTTGAGATGGTGGGTGGGGGATTGCACGACTAAAAGGCCGAGCAGCGAGTCGTCTAGTCCAGTCGTGACACGTTGCGCCCGCAGGCTTGTTGCGCCAGCAGTTGAGCGACAACTGCAGCGCACCAGGTGCAGGGCAGCGGGCAGCCGTTGCTGTTGTTGCGCCCAACGGCGTCCAGCATCGCCATGACGGCGGGTGTTGTGATAACGGTGGCCGCGTCATCGTTGGTCTGCGAGGCAGCAGGGCAAAGCGGGTCAGACACGCCCCAAGGGACCCCAAACCGCCAGCGCGTCCCTGCCGCCTGGCGCACCAGCACGACGAACTGGGGCGGCTTGCCGCTGGAGCCTGGCAGCGGAGACTGCGCCGAGGCGCAGAAGCAGGATGGAGGCTGGCACTGCGCCGCGGGGCAGACTGCGGGGCAGGGGGAGAGGAGGAGGGAGGGCGGTGGCGGGTGGCGGCGGCGGCGGCGGGTGGCGGCGAGGCTGGTGGTTGCCGGCCGTACGCGCCAACTGTGGGGCTTACCATAGGCGGCATGCCCTGTAGACGCCAGAGCGGTCAGCAGAAGCGCCAAAAGCAGCGAGGAGCGCATTTTCTCCGAGCCCGGCGCCGCCTCCGGGCGATAGCACGAGTGTGAGACGATGGTTAGATGTGGGACCGCTAAATAGATTGCAACAAGACATCCAGAGTGCCGTCTGGCTGCCCTTGTCCAGGCGCCGCTAATGCACCGCCGCCGGCGCCCAAAGCGATGCCCCCGTGCCCTTGCAGGCCACCCCTCCCCTCCAGTCCCCTCCCCTCTCCCCCTGGCTGATCTCTACAGCGGCAGAGGGGCACCGGGAAAAGGCTCGGCGCTCGGCGCTTGGCGCTCAGGCGCTCAGGCGCCCTTAGGCTGCTTCCAAGCCACCGGGACCCGCTGCCTGCAGCTCTGTACGTGTCGACCATGGCATCCTGTGCTCGGCAGCCCGCCGCACAGGTGCTCGCAGCCGCCTCGGAGGGCCAGGAGCCGGCGGCCGCCTCGTTCAGTGACCTGCCAGACGAGGTGCGTCGCATGGTGCAGCGCAGGCGCAAGCAGCGCAACCCGGGAGGCCGCCGCCGTCGCCGCCGCCACTCAGCCTCACCTCCCCCGACGGTCGCCCTCTGCACCCTGCCCTCTGCCCTCAGGTGCTGGCGCTGGTGGCATCGATCGGCCTGACGCACACCCCTGATGTGTCCAGCTTTGCAGCCACCAGCAAGCGCTGCGCGGCCGTCTGCCGAGCCGCCCCGCTGCGGCTGGCCGTCTCCGCACCTCCGGGCGCTTCGCCGCGCGAAGAGCAAGCGGCGGCCCGTGCCGAGCTACACGCGCTGTGTGCCAGCTTCCCTGGTGAGAGAGGGCAATCAGGAGTGTGCATGCCTGGCCTCGGCTACCCGCCAAGCATCCAACCCATCGGCTTCCACCCCCCTTTCTGCCGCGCGACAGGCACCGCAGAGCTGGACCTGCGCGGCAGCGCCTTGGAGGACGGCGATGTGGCACACGTGCTGCGCACCCTGCCAGCGCTGTCGCTGCTGCAGCTGAGCAGCTGCAAGAAGCTGACCCCCACGCTGACGGCTGACCTGCTGTTTGCCCGGCCGCAGCCCGACGCCAGCCAGGCCGGCCTGCGCTGCGTCACGCTGCAGCGCTGCTTCCAGCTGACGGCCACGGCGCTCAGTGACGTGCTGGTGGGCGCAGCGCGGCCCGGCAGCCGCCTCGCAGCAGCCGCCCTCAGCCACCTGTCCCTGGC
>RRZL01000042.1:449732-460231 GCA_006782975.1 Chlorella sp. Dachan
GCGGCTGCCCAGCGGCTGACGAGCTGCGCCGGCGCTTCTTCGAGGCTGCGCTGATGGCGCTGCAGAACGAGGGCGCACTGCCGGCGCTGTGTGGCAGCTTTGCCGCCCATGTGGCGGGCGTGGCAGCGCAGCTGGCGGCGCTGGTGGCCCGCCTGCCGCGCCTGCAGGTGCTGGAGCTCACCTTTGGCCTGCCTGGCTTGGCAGCCACGATGCAGCACCTGGCTGCCACCGAGCTGGCGCTGCTGGCAGGGCGGGCGGCACCAGTGGCGGTGTGGGATCTGTGCAGCGCCGCCTCGGTGGCGGATGTGCTGGCCTGGCGCCGTGCAGTCCGCACCCGCTGGTGCACAGCGGGCGGCCGGGGCGCAGTGGCGCCCTGTGATGCCGCCGCCCTGCTGCACGCCGCCGTCAACTGCTCGTCTGGCGGCCGCCAGACGCCACTGCACGCCGCAGCAGACGACTGCGACACCACGCAGCTGCAGGCGCTGCTGGAGCTGGGCGCCCAGGTGGGTTGGTAGGGACGGCTTGATGGGGAAATGGACACTGTTGCCGCAGCTGGGCAATGCGCCTTGCTGCTGCTCAGTGCGCATTGGGCCAGCCATGGGGCGCCACCCAGATGGCAGCGCTGACTTGGCGTTGCATTCCCCTTGCTCCCCATGCCACAGGTGGACGCCAGGGACCGCTCGGGCGCCACTGCACTGTTTGCCGCCTGCGAGGCGGGGCGCACACGGGCGGTGGAGTGCCTGCTGGCCGCCGGTGCCAGCGCCACGCTGCGCAACTCGGCGGGCGAGGCTCCCCTGTACATAGCTGCCCTCAAGGGCTGGGAGCGCACTGTGGACCTGCTGCTGGCGCACTTCAAGCAGCGCGGCGTGTCGTGGCAGGCGCAGCGCCTGTACGACGGCGACGGCTGGACGCCACTCATGGCCGCGGCGGTGGGCGGGAGGTGAGACGCTTGCAGCAGTTGTGGGCGGTGCACCGCCTGGAGCATATGGTGCTGTCATGCCTGTGGCGGGCGTGCGGCTCTGAGGCGCGGTTGTTACAGCCTGCCATCGAGGCTCACTGGCCCTGCCGCGCCCAGCTCGCCCCACAGGACCGCAATCGTGCTGAAGCTGCTGGCTGCAGCCGGCCAGGAGGCCGCAGAGCTGGTGGGCTGCGTCAACCGCTACGGGCAGAGTGCCGTGCACATTGCCGCCCGCAAGGGCTCCCCGGCTCTGCTGCGCTCCCTGGTGGATGCCGGCGGCGCCGCTGCGCTGCTGACTGCCGACTGCGAGGGCAAGACGGCGGCGGAGATTGCGAGGAGGAACGGCAACGGTGCGCTGTGCAGCCGGCTTGCATGGATCGGCGCCGCCATTGCTGTGCAAGGCAATTTTATTGCATGCACTTCAGACGTTCTGCCTGCACCCTGCTTGGCCATACACCTCCCCAGTTGCTCACCGTCCCACCGTGCCTGCACCGCCGTTGCCCGCCCGCAGGCTCTGCCATGCATGTGCTGCTCCGCGAGCAGCAGCAGCTGGCGAGTGCCCGCCAGCGTGGCAGCGTGCCGACCGTGGAGCGCCCTCGCCCCAATAACGACCACCGGCACCAGCAGCACCCGCCCCAGCGCTGGGTGGGCCGACGCCTGCAGCAGCGACAGGGAGGCAACAGCGGCAGCAGCGGCAGCGCCACGCACTGAGTGTGTTACCTGCACAGTGTCCTAGTTGAAACTCCCCCTTTGTGTACGATCTCCATCTGGCTCATGGCCCCAGCAACCCCTGGCCCTTTTTCAATGCACTCGTCTTCCTTTCCTCTCGTCCTTTTGTTGCTCCCGGATATCATTTCGCCCATCTGCGAACCCCACCCCTTTGGCCCCACATCCATCCCTTGCCCACCTCGCTTCCCTGTTTTGTGCACACTACCCCTCTCCGGGCCGCCGGGCCCCAGCACGCGGGACATTCTGTTGCGGCTCTGGCGCCTCACGCACTGTATGTATTTCATGTCGCACACACTCACACGAAGCGAGCTGCAATGAACGCCGTGCACACACATGCATGTAACACACAGGCACTTCAACAGGCTGGAATGAAGGGATGGGGATGAACGTACATTGTCGGCGTTAGGCTAAGCTGTCCAGTTCAGTTCTGTGCGGCTGCACTACCCCGGGTCAAGCCTCCTCTTCCTCTTCATCGCTGCTGCTGCCATAGTCACCTAGCAAACCCAGAGCGCCTAGGTCCAGCTCGACTGCACCTGGATCCCCGGCTGCGTGCTCCTCCTCGCGTGCGGTGAGCGCAGCGGCCACAGCCGCCGCTGTGAGCACACTGGCCTTGCAAGGAAGCGCCGCGACAGCTGCAGGGCTGCTGCAAGGCACCTCAGCTGGCTGCGGCTGCGGCTGCTGCTGCTGCGGCTGCTCTGGCTGCTCCGGCTGCTGCTGCCGCTGCACCTGCTGCGGCGGGCCGCCAGCATCAATGCTGACTGTCGCGGGGCTGGCGGGAGCTCTTTGCGCCCCACCAGTTGCTGCAGCCTCTGGCACAGCCGCTGCCTCTGGCCCCACCACTGCTGCAGCGGCAGCAGCCTCCCCACCAGCAGCGCATTCGTCTGCGGCTGCCTCAGACACCTGCTGCTGCGCAACTGCCTCCTCCTGCCCGGCACCCTCGCCCGCCGCTGCCGCCGCCGCCGCATCAAACGCAGCGGTGGCAGCGTCCAAGGCTGCCACTGCCTCGCTGGGCAGTGCCAGGGAGCCGCCCCCCAGCAGACGGGCCAGCTCAATGTGCTGCTGGTGCGCCAGGTGCAGCAGCTGCGCCAGCTGGGCCCTCTCCGTCTCCCACTGCTGCTGCCCTGCCGCCAGCGCCGCACGCGCCTCCTCTGCTGCCGCCCGCTGCGCTGCAATATCAGCGTTTTTGGCCCCCAGCTGGGCTGCTGCTTCTTGCAGCGCCACCTGCATCTGAGCTCCCAGCGCCGCCTGCTGCTGGCTGGCCACTGAGCAGAACTGCGCCAGTGAAGCCGACTCGCGCTCTGCCACAGCTGCTGCTTCGGCTTTGGCTGCTGCCAGCGCCGCCTCTACTGCTTTCAGGCGCCGCCGCAGCTTGGAAGCCTCTGCCTCTGCTGCCGCCGCTCGCTTGGAAGCGGCGGCCGCCGCAACCGCCTGTTCCCCGGCCGCCGCATCTGCCGCCTGCTGCTGCTGCCGGCGCTGCCGCTGCAGGGTGCGGTACTCCTCCAGCAAGTCCAGGTACGCCTGCTCCTGCAGCTGCTCGTGCGCCGTGTGCCGAGTGGTCTGCTGCACCAGCTCCGCATTGGCGGCCGTCAGCTCTGCAAGCTGGCGCTCCAGCGCACACAGCGTCGCCGCCCGCTGCGTCTCCTCCCTGCGAGTGGGGCGGGGAGTTGCAACAGGCATGCTCAGGCAGCGTGCAAGCATGCATGCTGCTCCAGGCCAGGGCCCATGCACTGACTGCTGTGGTGGTCTCTGCCCTCTGCAGCATGGCAGCTGGTTCCCAACCCCAAACCCTTCTGTTGCTTGCTCCTTTCAACGCGCAACAGGCCGCCGCACCTTATGTGGCGCAGGAACTGGGCTCCATAGTCCAGCAGCAGCTCCTCGCCCTCACGCACCTGCGGGCAACACATGTGGAAGGGACGGCTCAGGGCAACACATGGGAGGGATGGCTCAGGGCACGGAGCAGCCTGGTTGGTCGCTCATGGCTGCATACTCCTAGCCCGCGCATTCAGGCAGCTGACGCGGCAGCCGCTGCTGGCCTGCTCCCTCACCGGCGCGGTGGTGACCAGGAACACGCGCACTGTGCCCGCCGCCCTGTCCTCGGCTTCCAGCCTGCATGATTGGGGCGCCAAGGTCAGGGGCCAGGTTAGCAAACAGATTGCAAGTGCAGCAATCTCCTCGCAAACCGCTCCCATGTGCTGCCGCCAAGGCGGCACTGCTCACCAGGCGGCGTTGGGCTGCCGCGCCACGCCCTCGTAGCAGTTGACAAAGCGCAGCATGCAGCTCTTGGTTGCGCCTGCAGCCGAGCATGGTGCAAGCAGCTGCGGAGTTCAACAGCATCAGTGCAGCCACATGCAACAAGACGCAGCACGGCATGCTGCGTGGCTGTGCTGCTTGGTTGTAGATTGAAGCTTGCCGGCACACCCAGCCTGCCTCGCCCTAGGCCCACCCACCATCTATGACGAGCTCCTGTGGCCAGTCGGGGCTGCCCCCTGCCTCACTGCCGCCGCCAGCCGCCGGCCCATCATGGTCGTCTCCAGGCAGCGTCATGCTGAGCTGCTTGATCTTGTCCTGCCGAAGGCCGCCTAGGCCGCGGGGGTCGGCTGCCGCCGCAGCATCAGCCTCCTGCTCAAGAGGATGCAAGCAGCCCACTCAAGCATGGCATTGCTGGAGTATGTCCGCTGGAGTATTGCTGGACATGCGAACGCAATTGTTACTGCGAGCCGCGCCCATCAACACGACCAAGCTGGCTAACCGCAGGCCCAAGCTCACCTCTCCGGTGCACACCAGGCCTGTCAGCTCTCCCAGCAGCGTGCCCCGCACCAGCGAGCGCCGGGCAAACACGCCCCACTCGTGCGGCCGGCCCTGCTGCAGGCCTGCGAGATGGGAGGGCAGGCAGGAAGCATCGATGCCCTGCGGTTCAGCTGTCATGCATACAAAGCATAAATGCCCATGCCTGCTGCTGGCCATGCGCTCCGCAAAGCCACGTCTTGCGGGCTGGACCGGGAGAGCCGGAGCCGTGTAACCCACCCGACTGCTTGGCTGGGTGGCAGGGGTCCGTGAGCTCTTGCACCGCCAGCAGGGCTTCACAATATGCCCGCCGCGCATCTGAGAGCAAGGAGGGCCGAGGGTGTGGCATGGCATGACTAGGCATGGCGCTGCATGGCTGGTGGTGTGGAGAGCATGGCATGGCATGGCATGGCATGGACACGGCACCACATGGCTAGTGGAGAAGAAATAAACACATGCATCGCTTCAGCCTAGCATGGCATGGCATGGCATGTCATAATCACATCATGACACGGTGTGGTGCCGATATTGCGTGGCATGGCATGGCATGGCGTGGCATGGGCATGGCATGGCGTGGCATGGGCATGGCATGCCTGGCAAGTGGGTGTACGCACCATGCCCACGCCCTACTTCAAACGCCAATGGCTGTTGCACAAACAAGCTCTGCCCCAGCCCACCTGCATGCTTGTCCAGGAACTTGGCCATGCAGTGTGGCAGCCCGCGCCGCTCCGCTTCCGAAAACCTCCGCAGGCCAGCTGCATCCACTTGCAGCCGCTGCTCCTTGGGTGCATCGCGACTGCCGCTTGCTGCCGCCGCCGGCGCTGCTGCTCGGGGCGCGTGCTGGAGGCGGCGCCGGCGCTCGGCGATCACACGTAGGGCTGCAGGGGTGTACTCGTTGTCCGCCACCTCCTCCCTGCGTGCAGGCATGGGCAACGGTGTGCATACGACAGTGAAAACAGCCAGGGCTTTCGAATCCATCACGACAGCCAACAGCGACAAAGCCAGGTGACATTCCCAGCCAGCCCATGCTCGGAGGGCCACGCACCAGCCATTGCGCCACTGCGGCGGGGCCGGCGGCGGCGACGGTGCGGCTGCGCCCGTAGGCTGCCGGGATCGCCGCCTTCGCTTTGCCCACGTCTCTGCCAGGCGCGGCGTGATAACGGAGGGCGAGCCGCGCTTCTCTGCCCTCGCAACTTGGCGAGCCTCGGCCATTGCCGCGCCTGGCCCACCTGGCCCGTGTGTGATCTTTGTGCGCTGTCAGGGAAGCGGGAACCGCCGCCCGATGGGCCGATTCACCCTCATGCTGCTGCGGCGGCGGCGGAGGCGCCAGCGGGGCGCTGCTCGTGTTTCGATCACCTATTTCGCAAATGGAGATCAGTTCAGCTAGCTCCGACCTCCCCATGCATTGATACATATATTGCATGTCTCAGCAATTTGGATGGCAGACCTCTGATCACAGGCCCAACTGGGACCAAGCCGCAAAATTCGAGCCTCGATCAGCCGACCACCCAACTTGGGCCTGTGGAATTGGTCGGCAGGTGATTGAGGGCAGCGTCGTGAGTGGAGACATCACTGATCAGGTGTGCAGCAAGATAACGACAGGTCTGCGGGGAGCATACCGGGTCAGGGTTGATGGCGACTGCTGTGCAGCATGGAAATCCTGCGGCGAAACCGCCTCCATCTTGCAGTCTGATAAGACTAGCTCCGTTCCGTGTATTCACTGACCCAAACTGAACAAAACGGAAAGGTACCTCCGACCTTGGCTGTCAGGAACAACCTGCAAAACCATTGGAGTCAATGCTTGCCGCTTGCTTGCCGCCAGCCGGCACCATCCCGTTTCCTGCTGCTGCGCTGCAGACTGCTGCAGTGCTCCGCTGCAGGACTGCTGCATCGTTAAAACCTGCACAATGTCAAACATTGTGAAGCAAGGGAACAGGTGCACCGCGCAAGGCCGCCAGACGCAGATGCGGGGCGGCGGCAGAGACGCAGCATGCGTCGGCCCGCCAGGCGTGCATGGATGGACGCAGGCGTGCCAGTTGGACATTAAACTTATTTCAGCGACCAAGGCACTGTTTTGCGGTTATAGCCGCTGCGTGAACGCTGCGCTGATAAAAAGCGGCGCGCGACCGCAGCCGAGCGACCTGTTTCTGGCTCACGCTACCCATCCAACCATTAAACTGTCCTTGAGGAGTGCTTTGGGGCTCTGCATTTCTGTGCCGACTGCCGGTGGCTGGCGGCGGGCGCCGGCGGTAGCCGTCCCCTCCGGGTGCGTGTGCATTGGCTGTGGCAGCGGTCAGAGCACATTCGCATCGTGTGCCGCAGCAGGGGGAGTCTGCCCCATGAGATGGAATCAGAGTTGTTCCTTCCTTACCACCTCCTGAGATGCAGCGGGTATGATGCGGCTGGCGCTTGCCGCAGCCTCCGTGCCCTGGTAAGCAGAGCAGCGAGTGGGTGCCCAGATGAGGGGACGCGCCATGGTTTCTGATGCTAGCCTCAACCTTTGCTGCTGACGTGTGTGACCCCCTGCTATGCAGGCCCAGCTGGACGGCCCAGCCATGGGCGCGCCCATGGGCGCGCGCCTTCTCCTCTGCCGCACGCGACACAATCTTTGCACTGAGCAGTGCCCAGGGCCGAGCAGCCATCGCCGTTGTGCGCATATCTGGCCCTGCCACCGACGGCGCCCTGCAGCGTCTGCTGCCCGCGAGTACGGCGCTGCCGCCGCCGCGCACTGCTGCGCTGGCGTCTCTGCTGGCGCCAGGTGGCGGCCTGCTGGACCGGGCACTGGTGCTGCGCTTCCCAGGGCCTCGCAGCTTCACGGGTCAGTGGGGCGGGGCAGCTGGGAGGCAACTGAAAGGAGGCTTGTGCTGGCAGGTCGGATGCAGCCGGCAAGCACTGCTGCCATTATTGCTGAAGCCCATGCAATGGCCAACACCTGTGTATGGTCTCCACTCCTTGCTGCAGGCGAGGACTGTGCGGAGCTGCACGTGCACGGCGGGCCTGCTGTGGTTCGGGCCGCCCTGGATGCGCTTCAGGTGGGCTGGCAGGCAACACTAGTGGAAGCATCGGATGAGTTGGCCAGCGACTGGCCATGTTTGTGCACATAGCTAAGGCCATGATTGGGGGAGGAGAGGAGCTGGCCTGTTGGTAGAGGCGGCGTTGCTGTCGCCAGGAGCTCACTCCCCTGCAGCATCGCCCTGTCTGGACAGGCCCTTGGGCTGCGCCCCGCCGAGGCCGGCGAGTTTTCGCGGCGTGCCTTTGATGCCGGCAAGCTGGACTTGACGCAGGCGAGTTGGGGAGATGCGTCCAGGGCTCGACACCTTGGCCATCCCTGCTTAGAATTGTTGCGATGGTGGTGTGTCGGCACATGTACTCAGAGGTGGTTGGCTCCTCTCCGCTTGCCCATGCTCACCATAGGTGGAGGGTTTGGCGGACCTGCTGGCGGCGGAGACGGAGAGCCAGCGGCGGCAGGCCCTGCTGCACACCACCGGTGCGGGCGGCGGTGGCGCTGCCATCAGTGGGTGGCCAGGTGGCAACTAACAAGGTGGTCTACTCGTGCTGGCCATGCACCCACTGCCTGATCATGGTTTTGTCCACTTGCTTGCACTGCAGGCGCGGCGCGGCGGCAGCATGAGGAGTGGCGGCATGCTCTGCTGACTTGCCTGGGTGAGGTGCCAACCGCTACAAAGCAGGGCAGCCATGTGCGGAGCAGCTGCCTGCCGGCACGTGGAGCATAGCTGTTCTGTAGCCGCAAGTAGTAGCAAGCTGCAGCTTGCCTGGCAGTCGGACCAGAGTGCCAGCCCCAGCGCTCCGGTGGGCTTGGGCTCCAACCCTCCCTCTGAGGTGGACCCCCAACTGCCGGCCCCTCCTCTTGCGCTTGCACACCCTTCTGTCGCCGCCTCTTCCATTACCCCCAGCCCACCTGGAGGCCATGATTGACTTTGGTGAAGACGAAGGCATCGCTGATGATGTGGCAGCAGGGGTGCTGCCCGAGGTTGTGGCGCTGAGGCAGCAGCTGGAGCGCCACCTCGCCTCGGCGGTGGGCGGCGAGCTGGTCAGGTGCGGTGCACCTAGCAGCACGGTGTCCGATGACAATGGCTGAGAGCATGCAAAGATGGGCACAACACACGCGCTCCACTCGGTGTGGTGGATCGGCGAAAGGAGCGCTGTGCTGTCCTGCCAACACGCTGCTGCTGGTGCTGCCCGCGCGCCGACCCCTCACAGAAGCGGCGTGCGCATCGCGATTGTGGGCCCGCCCAACGCGGGCAAGAGCAGCCTGCTCAACCTGCTGGCGGGGCATGATGCCGCCATTGTGTCGCCGGTGGCGGGCACCACCCGGGACCTGGTGCAGGTGCAGCTGGAGCTGGGGGGCAACAAGGTGCGCTCCCTGCTTGTCTCCGTGCATCAGCTGAACCAGTGGGTTGAAGTCAAAACACATCCCAGTTTGAGGCTTGGCTGGCTGGCAGGCACCCTGGCAGGCTGCCGGGGCCTGGCCTGCACACGGGACCTGCACACTCTGCCTGCTGCGCGTGAGGTCACTGGGCTGGATGGCGCGTGGGGTCACTGGCCTGGCATGCCCGCTTCGCTGCAGGTCATCCTCATAGACAGCGCAGGCCTGCGCCAGACAGACTGCCCCATTGAAGCCGAGGGGGTGCGGCGCGCGGTGGCGGCAGCACAGCAGGCGCATGTGGTGGTGCACGTGGCCGATGCGGCGGCCGGCTTTGGTGCCAGCGCTGGCCAGGCGCAGGCTGATGAGCAGCCGGCGGACAGCGCGGCGCTGCCGCTGGCGCCGCATGCACTGCAGCTGTGGGTGCTGAACAAGGCAGACTTGCTGGAGCCTGAGGCTGCTGCTGGTCAGAAGTTATGGCCTGCTGCGGCGCGAGTGGCAGCGCAGCAGGCGGCATGTGAGGCCGCAACGGGCAACGGCCAGCAGCCGGCAGCAGCAGCAGGAAGCAGTGACCAGCAGCCTGCAGCAGCGGCAGCAGAGGTGGACCGGCAGCCCATAGTCATTTCCTGCAGGACGGGGCAGGGCATTGAGCAGCTGCTGGGCGCCCTGCAGCAGCATGTGGCGGCCCTGGTAGCGCAGGGTGGTGACGATGGCATGGAGCGCGCCCTGCCGACTCGGGTGCGGCATAGGTGGGCACAATCAACAGTGGGACGCACAGGCTCTGACTGGCAGGGCCGTGCATGGTGGCTTGCATCAGGCCTGGAAGCAAGTTTTACCAGTTTGCACATTGCGCCTAGAGCACGCTGCCCTCTCCACATCCCTGGCCCACCTGCAGGCACCACCTGTCTGAAGCTGTGGCGGCACTGCAGCGCTACGAGGCGTCAGCAGGCAGCCAACTGGAGGTGGCGTGTGAGGAGCTGCGCGCTGCCGCAAGAGCGCTGGGCAGGGTGACGGGTGCTGTGGACACCGAGGAGGTGCTGGGGCGCATCTTTGAGGAGTTTTGCATCGGCAAGTGAGGCGCAGCTATTACACTTGCGGCGTGCTGCTTGCAAAAAACAACTATACACAGAACCCAAAGTGCTTGCGGCACGGGTCGAAAGGCAGAGAACGGCGGTTTCGATACCAAGGCTAGTGTGCCCAGAAAAAAATGCAAGAAAAGTGGTGAGCCTATTGCAAACTACGATACACAAGTGGGACTGGCCTGCGGGTAGGGCAGGCAGGGCGGTACAATACACAGGCGCAACACGCGACCTGAACAACCAAGAATAGGGAGCACAGGGGGGCACAAAGAGTGGTCTGGCACGGCAGCCGGTAGGCAGGTGCTGTGTGCGGGGCGGCAAAGCGCTACAGTGTGGTGCACGCGCGGGCGCCCTGCGTGGTTTGGCGGTGCCGGGACAAGCACCAACCAGTGGAAGGGGGGCATGAGCTTTGTGTTCAGGGAGCAGGGAAATATCATGTGGCTGGGAGGGCGGGGTGCATGGGGGGACAGGCGAGGCGGGAGGGAGGAGGGTGGGCATGTGCCCGAGGGTGAGGTTGGGGGGCAACAAACACAGGAGGGAGGCAGGTTAAAGGAAGCCTAGTTGG
>RRZL01000042.1:461426-489233 GCA_006782975.1 Chlorella sp. Dachan
CCTCACTGCGGGCTGCTCCGCTGCGCGCGCTCGCATCCAGGCTGCGGCCGGCCACCTGGCCGCGGCGTGCGCTAGCCTCCCGATCCTTGCCAGGGCTTGCAGGGGGTGTGGGCTGCCCGTCCTCAACCACCGCTGGCCGGCCAAAGCAGGCAAACAGGCCGCGGCGCGGGGATGCCACCTGCCGCTGTGCCCCTGCCGGCTGTGCCTCCGCCTGCTGCTGCGCCGTCGGCGACTCCGGCGCGCCCTGCCCCTCCGCCGCTGCCTGCTGCTGCTGTGCCGCCTCTGCCTCTTCCAGCGCTTGGGCCAGCAGCGAGGGGTTGCTCAGCACAGAGCGCAGCCGGCCTTGGAACCGCGCCAGCACAGCCTGGAAGTCGGGAGTGCCCGCCGGCAGCAGATCCGCCACCGCCACTGCAGCAGAGGAGGGGTGGAGGCACCTGCTCAGAGGACTGCCCACTGCCTGCTGCCTGCAGTCGTTGCCTTCCGCCACCCACCAAGTGCATGCCACAATCGCCACCACCACCCTGCCACAACCCACCGGTGATGTCGTCTGTCAGTAGGCCGCAGCGCTGCGTGGCCACTGCCGACACGGCTTCCATGGCCGCCGCCTTGGGGGTGGCGTGCTGGCGCAGCAGGCGCAGCGTGCGGCCCGGCGGCACCACATCCCACAGCCCGTCTGTGGCCAGCACCAGGCGCGCGCCCGTGGGCGGCAGCCGCACCTGCATGCGATGTTCAGGTGGGCAGGCGGCTGTGAATGTACGCATGCATGCGCAGCTGAGGCACGTACCATCCAGCCTGCCCCTCAGAGCGGCACGCCAAGCCCTCATCAGCAGCAGCTGGCGGCCACCCACTCCTACCACATCCAGCAGCACCGGTGCGTACCTGGCAGATGTGCGGGCGCGGCAGCAGGATGGCGCCCACGTCTCGGTCGCCGATGGCCCTCCCAACCATGATGCCGCCTGGCCACAGCCGCACCGGCCCCGCCCCTTCGTGAGTGCCGCACGATGGCCCGCTGCCGTACTGGTTCAGGCGGGAGAGGCGGCCGCCCGCCGCTTCCAGCCGAGCCAGCTCAGAGGGCGAGCTGCCGATGCGGTGCTCTGCAGATGGTTTGGTGGTGTGGGTGTGGGTTGGAGGGGCAGGCAGGGCAGCAGGGGCGGAAACATGCTGAGCGCCAGGCATGCACTCCCGGCTGGTTGCAGTTGCATCTGTACAGCTCAGCTCAAATAGCTTCCGCAGAACCACCCGGCCTGGTGGCAGTGGTGGCATGAGCAGACCTGCACGCACTGCAGCCCGTCAGCAGAGGCATTAGCACTCACCTGTCGTGAGGCTGAGGGCCTCTGCGCCGCAGTCTAGCACGGCAGCTGAGTCGCCCACATGCGCCACTGTGAGCACATCCCCACTCAGCACCGCCGCTGTGAGCGTGCAGCCTGGATGCGGTTGGAGAGGGGCACGGTGTGAGCATGCGCAGGGCGGTGACTAGGGTGCAGTGCAGGGGGGGGGGGACACGCGTCGCTATGCATGCCTCAGGCACGCGCTGCACAGCGCATGCAGGAGCATGCACCTGACTGCAGGAACTGGCGGCAGACGTAGTCGTCGAGCGCCACAAACGTGCGGGCCAGCGCTTGTTGTACACCCTCGGGGGAGGGCCCGCCGCCTGCGTGGTGCTTGAGTGGCTGAACGAGCTGCCGGTCCAGCTCGGCAGGCAGCAGGAGGGTGACTGCCCGCACTGCCTCCTGCCCGTTGTGGCCGTCTGCCACCGCGAACAGGGAGACGCCTGAGGCGAACTGCTTGCTGCTGCAGACGATGGAAACATCCTGCGGGCCGTGGGCGCGCGCGCAAGTTTGGTAGGGTAGGGTAGCGGCGAGTGTTCCCGCCGCTACGGCGGCCAAGGGTTTGGCTGCGGCCGCCCTCCCTTGGGCGCAGCACCTCACCTCCGCCTTGCGCCTTGCGCCTTCAGCTGATGCCACGTGCCATTTGCAGCAGAAGACAGGCCTCTCAGGCTCCATACTGGGCTGCAGAAGGGGTGGCCCCAACGCGAGCTCCTCCGCCTGGGCCTGCTGCGCGGGTATGGGCCGTCCAAATGACCTTGCAAGCTTGTGAAACGAGCCAGGGAGCGCCCCGCGGGTTGTGCGCGACAGTGACAAGCAGAAGGTTGAGTTTTTCAGCGGCTTTGCCTCGGTGCAGGGCTTGAAAGCAAGGGCCTTGCAGCGATCTGCTCCAGCAGTGGGGTTGCGGCACACCTTGTCATGGTGCCGCGCATGGGCACAGGCTGCACGTGCACCATACCATTGCAGCATCATCGTTCAAACGAGTGCGAGCACAGCTGGGTGCGGTTGCATAGCTGCCGCCGGCGCCGGCGGCTGCTCCCGCCGCTCACACAGGCACCTGCCGCTCACACCGGCACCTGCGGTCCTTGCACGCGTGAGCGCCCCGAGTCTTACACGTGCATTGTACAAGGAGTTTGAGGGATGGGGCCCGGCAAGCTACAGGCAAGTGCCTAACGAACAATGTCTGGGGCCTGCGCATGCTGCGTCGGCGCCTTTGCCGTCCTCTCCGGCGTGGCATGCTCCCCTTGCTACCCAGGCAGCTGCCACACGCCCCTGCCCGCGGCTTCACACAATGCGCTCCACCTCGCGAGCGTAGTTGAGGCAGTGGCTGATGATCTCCAGCGATGGCAGCGGCGCGCCGCCGGGCCCGCCCTCCTTGTCGGCCGCGGGCTTGAATGCGATGCGGCCGCGCGACACCTCCCAGCCGCGCTGCAGCAGCAAGGGTGGTGCAGGGGGCGGGGGCGTCGTGAGGGGCTGGGGCGTTGTGAGCAGCCGGGGTGGAGCAGGGCTCCGGATGCAGGTAAATCAGCGCACGGCTGAAGGGCTTCACAAGCAGCTCTGGCACCGCCAAACCACGGCGACTACAGTGTAGAGCAACGGCGATCGCACCTGCTCGGCGTACGCCTCTGCCTCCGCCTGGCTGCCCAGCATCAGCAGCGCCTGTGCATCCGCCACTGTGAGGGAGGCGTACGCGCGCTCGCTGCAGCTGGCCACCTCGTCCCTGCGCAGATGGCGGGCAGCCAGCGGTGATAGGTGCAGAGGTCGGCCACGAGGACAACATGACGGAGGGAGTGCTCGGCGCCATCGCCACCCGCCAAAATCCAGCGAAACAGAGTGCACCAAGCGGCAGGGCAGCTCGCTCTTCACACACGGCATACCCGCCGCCTTCCACTCACCGCACAGTGGAGGACAGCTGGTCCAGGAAGTGGCTCCAGTACTCGTTGGCAGCGCGCGCCCGCGCGTCCAGCACCTGAAAGGCGGGGCAGCAGCACGGAGGGCGCTGGTCGCTCTCTCGAAGGGCTCTTGACATTTTGGGGCGGCATGTGTCGTGCTTACAGTGGCGCAGCCGCCTGGACAGGCTGCATGCCACAGCAGGCAGCCCCGGCGCCCACCTTGTTGTACGCGCCCTCCATCAGCCACTGCTCTAGCTCCACCACCTGCCAAGGGGGCCGGCAGCCGTGTGTTGCGGTCAGTACTGTAGGCAGCGCAGTGCAGCGCGAGTTGTCTTGCATCACAATGCAACTGGTCAGCAGCCTGCTCGTCACCAGCGCCCCGCCCTGGCCCCGCACCTGCCCAACCTCGGGTGCTGCCACCACCTGCGGCGGCACCACCTCAAGCTCTGTGTGGAACTCGGCGATGCGGTTCTGCAATGGGCACGAAATGCATCAGGCGGTGAGCAGGCGGGTTCCAAGCCCCAAGGGATGCGCCACAAGTGCCGCGCGCACCACACATGGTAAACTGCACAGCACTGCGACGCCCTGCCATGCATGCTCTAGCAGTACAGCCAGCAGCTGCCCAGCCCCCTGCTGGCTGTTTAGCGGCCCCCACCTGCACCAGCAGGCGCAGCAGGTTGAGGGCGGTAAGCGAGGCCTCCTGGTCCGAGGGCGGCAGCAGGGACCGGGCGTCGGCATAGTACACCCGCAGCTGCAGAGGGGCAGGCAGGTGCGCGGCGGGAAGTCGGTTGGCAGCTTGAAAGGCGGTGGTGAGCAAGCGGCGGGGTGAAAGCATGCTTGGAAGGCGAGCAACCAGGCAGTGCCTCCCGCAGTTGTGTGGCAACCACCAATGGGCTGCACACCCGGCCCTTGCGAGGGCCCTACCTGTGCATAGTTGCGCTCAAAGGCCACCTCGTCGCCCTGCTTCACCGACAGGTAGACCGCCAGCTCCAGCGCCTGCCCTGCTAGCCGGGGAAGGGTGCGCAGAGGGGTGGTGAGCGGGTGGAGGCGAGGGGCCGAGCGCCGAGGGCCGAGCAGGCGGGTCGGCGTCGGTGGCAGCAGGCGGGCAGCATGTGCGAAATGCCAGCTCTTGACAGCTGTAATCGAGCGAGCAATAATCGAGCAAGCAGCGGCCGAAAACATGGCCAGCATCCTGCACACACCATCTTGTGGCGGCTTGCGCCGCCCCTGCCTCTGCCACCCAGCGCTCACTTGCGAGCACCAGCTGCTGCTGCGCATTGGCGCTCTGCTCGTACACTGGCGGGAGCGCTGGCAGCTTGGTCAGCTCCAGCTGCAGCGGGCGAGCATGGATGCCCACGGCCGGCAAAGTCAACGGGGCGGCAAACAAATGGCGGGTGGCCGAACCGCCGCGAGCGGCGGCGCCCACCCGGAGACCGCTGCCGCGCCCAGCCCACCTTGAGCCGGCTCAGCAGCTGCTTGCAGGCCGCCAGGTCCCCCTTGCCGAAGGCCGCCTGCAGCAGGGGCGACGGGGAGAAGGTCTTTGAGCGATCCCAAGGGCCGGCGGGGCATGGCGCGTCGGGATCGGCGCCCGGCCAGCCGTGCCGCATCACCTGCAGCTGCGCCAGCCCGGCGCTGGCCGCGGAGAGGTCTGCCATAGCGGTCGCCCCCTCCCTGCTGACTTTGGCGCCTTTCGGGGGATTTGGGCAGCGAGATCGCGTGTCGGACACGTTGTTCAGCGGAGTGGAGGCGGCGGGGAGCCACCAAGCGAGCGCATGGATTTTCATGCCGAGCGGCGAGCAGGGCTTTTGGCGGCCATCGGCCCAGGGGAGCAATTTCGGTGGATGCACATTCACCAGCCTCTGCCTTCGTTCGATCGCCCGTTCCGTGCGCTTCCTTTCGGGCCCCACCGCTTTTGAGCCCTCCCTGCAGCCCCCATCGCTTTTGCTTTCCAACATGCAAGGTTTGTAGCACAGCCTGGAAGCACAAGGGGCGCCCAAAGCCATGGAGCCCGGCACCGCAGTGGAGGCGAGGCCCCGCTTCTCCGTGCGCACCCTGGACGACGGCAGCAGTACGCTTGTGCACCTGGAGGTGGAGCTGCCGGGTGAGGAGGCCAAGGGGCGCCACCGCCGCTCTTGCCGCCGCTCCCGCCTGCGGTCCCCTCGACGTGCCTCGATCCAGCGCCTGCGGCCGCCTGGACCTCCGTCTCACATGAGGTCTTGATGCACACACTGCAGGCATCACCGACAGCAGCCAGGTTCGCTTCAGTGTGGAGGGCGACCGCCAGCTGCTGGTGCATGTGCCGGGGCGCTACCGTGCGGTGAGCGCTGCGCTGGTGTGGCAGATCCAGCGGCAGGCAGGCTATGGACTGCTCCGATGGCAGATTGCACCGGTTGCGGCAGTTCAGATGACACCAGGTGCCGGTGCACCAGCATGCCCCCTGCACGTCTGCCTAACCCCCCTACCTCGGCACTGCGCCCCTCCCCTGCTCGCCCGCAGGACATCAGCCTGGGCGTGCCGGTGGAGGGCAGCCCGCACTCGCTGCAGTTTCTGAAGATGGAGGGCCTGCTGCGGGCCACGCTTGCAGTGGCGCCCAGTAGCGGCAGCAGCAGCGGCGGCACGGGGGCCCGGGAGGCCACGCCGCCGAGCAGCGCACCGGGAGCGCCGCAAACGGCGGCTGCAGAGCCATCCAGCGCTGCCCAGCAGGGACAGGCTGCCAGTGCAGCCGCTGCAGCGGACCTGCCGCAGGCCACATCGCCCAGGGAGGAGCTGGATGCGCAGCTGTACGCCGCGGCTCGGCGGCAGGCCAACCGAGAGGCAGCCGAGGACTGCTGCCGGGTGGCGCAGGGGGCGCAGCGGGCTGGGGACTTGGCTCGCGCGCTGCGCCTGCTGCGCAAGGCCTGCCAGCTGGACCCAGACAACGTCTCGTACCAGGAAGCGCTGCGCGAAGTGGAGCAGCGGCAGGCGGCGGCTGGGGCGGACAGCAGCCAGGGCGCCGCTGGGAGCAGCAGTGCGGGCGCGGCAGGGGCAGCAGAGCAGGGCCGCAGCGGCGCTGGCGCGAGCAGCAGCACCAGCTCGAGCACGGCTGAGCAGGGGGCCAGGGCTTCGCCGCCACAGCAGCAGCAGCAGCAACAGGAGCGGCAGCAGCCGCAGCAGCCCGCACAGGAGCCACGGCATCGGCGGCAGCAGCAGGAGGCTGAGCAGCCGCAGCCCTCGCAGCAGCAGGCAGCCGAGGAGGCTGACCAGCAAGCAGGAGGCAGGCCGCCTCGGCGCAGCAGGCGGCGTACTCGCATGCCGGTCTTGCGCGTGCTAGGTAAGGAGGCCTTGCCTGCCAAATGTGCACAGCCACAGCACCCATGCTGCCGCCGCAGCCAACTGTGGCTACCCGCCTGGGGACGCACTCAATTGCCAGCTCCTGCGCCCTGCTGCAGGCGTGGTGGCGGCATTCCTTGTAGGCTGCGGCGTGTTCCTGGGGGCTGGCTACTCAGCCTTCCAGCTGGCCCCAGCGGCAGAGCCAGCCGCCTCGCTTGGCGGCCGCGTGCTGGCGGGCTTGTGGTTCCTGCCGCGGGTGCTCTTCTGGCGGCCCACCTGGGGCGTGGCAGCCCTGTTTGCGCTGTCGGGAGGTGAGCAGCTGGTTGAGTGAAGGGCTGCTGCTGGCGCTCGGTTGTGCTGCATGCCGGCGCGAAACACCCAGGATATGCCCCGCCTGCCTACTGGTCCAACAATCTTGTTGTGCCAACTGTTGCGCTTGCGCTTGGTGCTCATCTGCACCTTTGCCAATTCGCGACCTGCTGCTGCCCTGTGCGCCCTCCCGCAGGCGCGTTGTGCGCCGCCCTGCGTTCGCTGGACCACGCCCAGCGGCTGCGCGGCAGGCCCGATGTTGTGCCTGCCGACCTGTACATCATCGCGCTCATGGCCGCCTGGCACCCCCTGCTGTGGTGTTGCTGCGGCGGCGGCTGGGGCGCAGTCCTAGGTGCGTGCTGTGCAGAGGCGCTGACGATTGTGGTGTGTCTCAGACGCTTTGGTCAGCAGCAGACGCTGCGGCAACAGCGTGCTTGGTGTCTCTCTCCGGCTGCCTCCACACCACTTGCCGCCTGTGCCCCGCCTGCCCATGCAGGCACGCTTGGCGAGCTGCTGCCTATTGCCCGCCTGCTGGGCTCCTCCGTGTGGAGCCACCTGCTGGCCTATCCAGCTGCCTGCTTCTCGCTGCGGCTGCTGCTCGGCTGGACTTGGCCGGTGTGGGTGGCTGCGGCCACCCCTGCGCTCTGGCTGCTGCGCCGCACAGTGTGGCAGCCCGCTTGGTGGCTCTGCCTGCCCCTGGCGGCCAGCTGCTACGGCGCAGCCGAGTCTGCCCGGGCGCAGCAGCGCCGCCTGCTCTCAGAGCTGCTGTTCCAAGGAGCGCTGCTGCCTGCCGTTTGGTGAGCGTGCGCAGCTGCAGCTGGGCTGGTGATGCAGCAGGGGCGCCTGGCAGCTCCCAGTCGGCATTTGATTTCGTTTCAGGCTCAAGGCACAGCGCCTTTCTTCTGTGCTGCCCTGCCGCCTTGCTGCAGCAGTCATGACGCCGGACCTGCGCCCACCTGCCCCTGATGCATGCAGGTGGCTGTCTGGTGGCGGCTGGTGGGCGGTGGCGCAGACGATGGTGCTGCTGGGCTGCGACGTTGCCGTCGTTGTTACTGCCGAGCGCTGGCCGTCCGTCCACGAACTGCTGTCAAGCTACATCCTTGGAGTGTCCGCTCCACTGCTCATAGCCCGGTGGGGCTGGAAGTCAAGGGCTCAAACTTGTCTTTCAGTGGGGCTGCTGCACACATGGGCAGGGTGTACGGCCGTGTGCACGCGGCGCTTGTGAGTGCTAGGCGTTGCCCTGACTTTGACCCCCATTGCCCATCGGGGCCGCTCTTGCGCTGCGCAGGTCTGCATGGGGTGTGGCTTTGGGCGCGTGGACATGGTGGAGCGTGCTGGCAGGTGCCGCTGCCTCCGCCTGGCTGGCCCTGCTGTGGATGTACAACTCCAGCCCCACACGCCAGCAGCAGCGAGAGCAGGAGCGGCGGCAGCGGCAGCAGGGCGCCGGCGGCCGGCACGGCGCGGCGGGGGCAGCAGGGGCTGCTGCTGGCGGCTCCATCCGCCATCTGCGCAACGTGGTACCCAAGGGCGCTCCGGAGGCCGTGGCACGCATCCTGATGGTGAGCCGGGGGCTGGTGCGGCAGCCTGGTGGCTCTGCACAACTCCCCATTGCATATGTCAGCAGAGCTGCGGGGGCGCTTCATATGGGCACAGCTAGTGCTCCACGTGCTCTCCAACACAACCGCTGACAATCCGCCAGCCACCTCTCCATCGCCTGCCAGGCCGGCAACTACTACGAGGTGCTGGGCGTGGCTCAGGATGCGGACGAGGCAGCCATCAGGCGCGCCAAGCGCTCCCTCAGCCTCGCCACCCACCCCGACAAGGTTGGCGCCGACACACCAGGGGCTAACGAAGCCTTCAACCTGGTCACAGAGGTGGGCTGCAGCAGCTGGGGACTGGGGCAAGAGGTGGGCTGCAGCAGCTGGGGGCTGGGGTGCGCGGGCAGTGGAGTTGCTGGGCATTGGGCATTGGGCATTGGGCAAAAGGGTAGCGTAAAGACTGGGTGCATCAGGCATAGGGGTACGTCACTCTTGGCCCCCCCAGCTCTGGATGTATGCGTGTCCCCTGAACCGCCCCCCGCCAGCCCCTCTTGCGCCAGGCGTGCGATGTGCTGGGCGACGCGGCCTCCCGGCAGCAGTACGACGAGGAGCTGGCGCACGCCTCCTTCTCCCACGGCTTCAAGTGAGCCCCGCTGCGCTTGTACTGCTGCAGTGCTGTGGCCACAGCTTGGCAGGGCGGGTGGATCCTGATGGGAGCACGGGCTGCAAGGGCTGCTGCACCCAGTTTCTACTGCCGGATGTTTCCCTGCTGATTGACGCCGACCGCCTCGGTGCTGCTGTCAACCGCCAGCCTACGTTGCAGGAAACACCCCAGTCCACTCGTTCTCATCCACCACAAGTGGTTTCACACCTCTACCCCACCCCACCCCGCCCCTCCCCTCCCCGCAGTCTGTCCCCCGAGGACATGGAGGCCAGCGGCATCCCCCCCGAGTGGGCCGACCGCATGGCCGAGTTTGTGGAGGCGTGCGACAGAGGTGCGGGGGGCCTGAGGGAGGGGAGGCCACCCTTTGTGGAGGTGGTGGCTGGGCTGAGGTGGCTGGCGGACAGCAGACTTGCGCAGCAGAGGTGCCGTTCGGCCAGGGGCTGAGGAGCCGCGCACGCACTTCAGGGTGGCACCCCACCGCTGCATCCAGCGCCCCACCACCGTATCTAACCCAACCGCCCGGCTTCCGCCCCCGCCCCGCTGCACAGGCGATCTGCCCCAGCACTGCGATGTGTGCGGCGGCCTGCACTTCCTGCGCCGAACCGACCGCCCCACGGCGGCGGCGCGGCAGTGCGACGAGTGCGGCACGCGCCACCCCGTGCGCCAGAACGAGGTCTGGTTCGAGTCGGCACGCGCAGGTGGGTGGGCGGCTAGTGTGGCAGGGGTGTTGTTTTGCAGAGGACGGATGGGTTGTGATGCAGGTGCCAGGCTAGCCAATCAACTCTTTGCATCAAGGGCAACTGCTGGGGTGCAGATTCACAACCCTGCCGGCTGGAGATGTCAGCTCTGGAGGCACTGTCGGCACAGCCACGCACTCACCCTCCCCGATTAGCCTTCCCTGTTGACAGGCTTCATGCAGCGCACCATCCACATGTTCTGCTGCTACAAGGGGGTGGTGTATGACATGAGGTGAGGGCGGGGCATGGGCACCGGCTTGCACCCTGTTGCCGCTTCTGCCAATACGGCTTCTGCATGGATTGCTCCCGCTGCTGCTGGCTTCTGCCACTGCTGCTTCTGCATGGATTGTTCCCCCTGCTGCTGGCTGCCGCACATGCACTCCCCACCTCAGCGCACCTGCTTCGAAGCCCTCCCTAGCCTTCCAACCGCCCCCTGCCCCCCGTCCCCCACCCCCGCGCAGCGAGTCGGCTGCATGTGAGGGCACGCTCCAGATGATACATGAGCGCCGGATCCCCCTCAACCGCCACATCAACTTCTTCAAAGGCTTCGGCCTGTCCTCGTCTGGAGGCGGTGGTGGCNCAGGGCGGGCAGGGCGCGCCGCCGCGGCAGCAGGGCCCGCGCGGCGGCAGCAGCAAGAAGAAGGGGCGGCGGCGGTGAGGCGCTGACCGACGGCCTTGCCCTGCATTTTCTGGACTGAGTCACTCACAGAGCGCGTATAGCATGCCGATTGGGTAGATCACATTAAATTAGTAACAGTTACAGCGGTCGCTTGAGTGCATCAATTGGTGTCGAGCAGGCTCTGCACCAGCGCATTTGGCCGCTTCAAGTGCACCGCCATGCCCTGCAGCGGCTGCCCTCGCCGGTCCGCGACGCCTGGGCCCGAGAGCGTCATGATGGTGCTCTCCTCGGTGTCCCTGCCGAAGCTGCGAGAGCAACATGGGAGGGCAGGAGGCGCCGGCATGCCTGGCCTCAGATGCACAGCGGTTGATCCAGCGGGGGGCGCCATGCAAGCTGGGCATGCAACAGCTGCTGCAGGCGGGGGCCCCTGGCAATAGGGCCCGGGAGGCCCCCGTCGCCACCGGGCGGTGGGTGGCAGAGTCGCAGGGGTGCACACACCCAGCCACCACTCACTCGCAGGCTGTGAAGAAGGGGCGGGAGGCGTCTGGGGCCAGCAGGCCCACGTCCACGATGCCCGACGCATCCAGCTGGCGCAGCAGCCTGTGATTGGGGCACACAGGGAGCAGCGATAGCACAGAGCGGAAGGTAACAAGTAGGTTCTTGATGATGAAGACGGCCTTGTGAAGGTAAAATAACGTGGTGGGTGCGTGTTCAGGCACGCTGCCACCATAAGAGAGCAGGCAAGGCATCTAGCAGGCACCACTGACTGCGCCAATGTTACCCTTCCATTCGCACAGCTGGGGACCGGCGCTCACCGGACGAGCAGGGAGCGTCCGAGGCCCAGCCGCTGCAGCTCCGGCAGCACCGCCACGTCATGCACAGTGGACACCAGAGCAGCGTCTCCAACCGCTCGGGCAAAGCCGACCAGCACTCGGCGGCCGCTGCGGGGGGGAGCCCAGCCCCACCGCCCCCACTTGGCTGCCGCGGCTGGCGGTGGCTGCCCCGTTGCTGCCGCCGCCTGCAGGGCATCGTACTCTGCTTGGGCCTCGGGTGGCAGCAGGCGGCGTGCCCCCAGGTGCTGGTGTGGCGGCAGGTGCGACTCGTCCGTGTATGCGGCCACACAGAACAGCGAGTGGCGCAGCGCCGACTGCAACCGGGCGGGGTCGATGCCTGCTGCCGATGACGGCTGTGCTACGCTGCTGCTGCTGGCCCTGCTGCTGCTGCTTGCCCAGGTGCCGCCGCTGCCGGGGGGCAGCTCTGCGGCGCGATGGAACGACTGGCCGGGGGCGAAGCAGGCCACCTGCTGCAGCAGGTCCGCCAGCTCCCGTGCATTCACCTGACCCCTCTCATAGCTGCATGTTGAGGAGGGCAGCAGGGAAGGAGCGCAGATGAGCGGGGCCTGGCCAGTTGCATTGCGGAGGCGTCGGGTCCCGCCGACCGTCATGGTGTTGCCGCCCCAGCGCGCCTGTACGTGATGGGAGGCAGCTGCCTGCTGGCGCTCGCCTCCACGACGATAATTCTGGCTCGCCGTTGCTCAGAACGGGAGGCTGTGGTGGCCGCTGGCCAAGCTGCCGGTCGCTGGCGGGGCGCTGTCGCCCAGCAGGAAGTTGCGACGCATGTAACGCTCGCCATCGTTGTCAAATCGCACATCAGAGGGACCGCACATCGGAGCAGACCCGTCATGTACCTCCACCATCCTGCTTGGTGAGGCCACCCTGCGTTGCTGTTCATTTCAAGGATCGCTGATCGGTGCCCGGGCCGCGTACCAGCTCATTGCAGCCACGATCGCCAGGCCAGGACGCCTCTGCTTTCTGCTCGCGTTCCGTTCGCCGGCCAGGTGTGCTGCCAGCCGCCTAAAACGGGCCGCAATGATTCTATGCAGCATACAGATCAGGCAGGAATGGCTGTCAGGTCGCTGCTTTCTGCTCAGCACTCGCCCCACCCGCCGCTCGCAGGATGCGGCGCGCCGCAACGGTGCTACGGCCTGCCTGCCTGCTGGCGGCCTGCCTGCTGCTGGCGGTCGGTGCGCAGGCCCAGCGGCGCCGCACGCTGAACGACGAAAACTTTGAGCACATCACACAGGCGAGGGGGCAGGCGGCTGGAGGGCGCTCAATGTGCCACTCCTGGCATGCCTCCCCACCAACTCCCTGGGCAGCCAGCCGACCATCACTTTGCTCTAGCTTGCTTGTCGCAGGCGTCCACCGGCCAGACGACGGGCATTTGGTTTGTCAACTTCTGCAGCCCCTCGGCCCGGGCCTGCAAGGAGCTGGCCCCCGAGTGGGAGGTGCTGGGGAAGGAGATGCTGCAATCGCAGGTAGACTGGAAAGTTGCTGCGGTCAGAGTTGGTTGTGTGGTGGCGGTGGTCTGCGAGCTCGCCGCCGCATGTACTGCCCAGCGCAAGGCACAGTTCCAATGCCGCCTGTGCGCAGCTCGCACCTCCCCCCTCGCCAATCAACCCACCTCGTCTGGTCCACGCTACCCACCCTCCTGCCAGGCTGCCTTCCTGACGACGGTGGACCCGCACACCAGCCCGCGGCTGCGCGAGCGCTTTGGCATCTCCCACCTGCCCACCCTGCTGCTCTTCCGTGACCGCAAGGTGGGGCGTGCTGGCTGTGGTGCTGGGCCGCTTGCTTCTGTGCACTGCCTCTCGTGCTGAGAGCAGTGCAGTCAGCCGCCTTGTGTGCTCCTTGCCCGTGCCACCTTGCCTGCTCAACCCCCACCAACCCCCCAACCCACCCACCCCACCCTCGATCCAGATGTACCGCTTCTCCGGCAAGCTGACCCCCGGCAGCGACATCAAGGGCCAGCTGGAGCGCTGGGTGAGGGAGGAGTACGCCTCCAGCCCCGCCCTGGACGTGCCGCCGCCGCCCTCCCCGCTCGCCTGGCTGGCCAAGGGGCTGCAGGCCAAGGCAGCCAGCGTGAAGCACGCGCTGGAAACGCAGGTGCCCGGGGGTGGCGGTGTGAGGAGGGTTGCAGCTAAGATGTTCTCGGTGCACACGTGCGCCTGTCAGCCGGTCGGCCCCTTCCTTTCCTTGTCCTGCCGATGAGTTGCCTCCACCGGCTCCGCAGAATGTGCGCGCCCTGGCGCTGGAGCTGCTGCCCGTGCTGTGCGTGTGCCTGCTGGGCCTGGCTCTCATGCTGGCCTCGGCGGTGCGGCGGAAGCCCAAGCGGGATTGAGCAAGCGGGAGCAGCAGCGGAAAGAAGTCGACGGGGCTGCGGCGGTGGCAGAGTGCACACTGCGGCGGCGCTGCCGGCGGTGCCTGCTCACACCACATGGCTGTATACATTCATCACTGTTCACTGGGCGGCTCTTGCTGTACTTGCCAGCGCTGCCAAGAGAGTGAAAGGCCACACCCTCGTCCCACACTTGAGATCCGACTCGGTCTCGATTGCTGTGCGTTTCTGCACTCCCAGTGCGTGATCATCGCGGCCTGCGTCTTTCAGGTGAGAAGGAGGCTCGCTGGAACCACGCAGGAGCGCAGGCGAGAGCGGGGACGCCCTCGCCTGCTTCCCGGGCACCCTGAGCATGCTCTGACTGTGCACCAGTGCCCGCACAGTTGGCGAGCGGGTGGCAGTCTTGGTTGCCGCCGCAGGTGGACCGCCGCCGGCCGCTCAGCCATGCCCGGCGGCGGCAACGGCGGTGCACTGATTGGCGGCTCGATCGTGCTGGTGCTGCTGACGATGATGACCCTGGACATCTTCAGCGGGTTCTGGGACACGATGATGGAGAACAAGGGGCCAGGTGCGAGGAGCAGGCGTTGTCGGGTGGGTCTGGCTGCAGCGGCGATCTTGCTTCCTCAACGGCAGCACCCGCGCATGAACGCCTCACCCTCACTGCAACCCCCCTGCCTCCCTCCCACTGCAGTCGTTATGGTGGTTATCGGCCTGCTGATCGCCTGGTTCAGCACCCGTGACGAGGGCGCCAGCAGTAGTGCGGCAGTTCCCCTTGGGCGACCAGGCCCTGGCGCACATGGGCAGCACGCGGCGGCACCAGCCCCGCCCCACCCTTCCTCGGCATCTTGGATGCCCCCCAGCAGCAGTGGTGGTGGAGGCGGCGATGGCTCGGGGGCCATTAAGCGACAGCAAGCGGGCGACGACGGCAGCGGGCCTGGGGGCAGCAACGCGCTGAGCCTACTGCGTGAGCACAGTGCCAGCGGCAAGCTTGGCACGCTGGCAGCACCGCCTCGCAGGAGGCGTGTGCAGGGCAATATGAAGAATGGATCGGCAGCAGGGTTGGTTGCTGTCCACGCAAGCAGCAGCAGCAGCAGCTTGGCGGGCAGCACGCAGGACAGCGGCAGCGGGAGCACAGCGCTGGTGGCGGTCGACGAGGCCAGGAGTGAGTGGACTCGGATGCATTGCGCTCGCGCCACTTCTGGTTGCAGGACATGTGCCCGCATTGCTTGCCACGCATGCGGTGCCGCTAGCCTGCCAAACCGCCATTTTCCCACCAGGCTGCACTTTCATGTGCACCAAGCCGGCTGGCTGCGGCTACCGCCACGCCTGCCCGGACCTGGGGCGCCGCTGGATGCACTGCAACAAGCACGGCTCGCACCCCCTGCCTCCGGATGGCAGGTGAGGAAGGGGAATAATTCATGGTGTTGTTGGGTGCGACTTGACTGGCAGCCGGGGTAGGTGGTGCGGGCAGGACAGCACGGGGCACCAGGCACCTGCCCTTGGAAGTGGCTCACGCCTGCCAGCCAGCAGGCTCGCATGTCCTTATCCTCCTCGCTCCCCCTGGCCACCACTCCACTGCAGCGTGTGGCGGGAGGAGGTGCCCGAGCGGGAGGCGGGGGGCGGCAGCCTGCGCCTGTGCCTGGCCTGGGACGGCACAGCGCTGGATGTAACCGCCCTGGGCGCCTGCCGGGGGTGGGACCAGGACATGACGGCGGCGGTGAGCGGTTGTGTGTCTCAGTTGGAAGGCCGCTGCTGCTCATGCGCCTCGGCTTTGCCTGCTGCACGGCATGCTGCTCACTGCTCTTCATGTGAGTGCCTTGCTGTCGCCTCCCCAACCTTGGCGAAACACTGCCTGTCCCGGGCGTGCCTGCGTTCCAGGTGTGTGCGCTGCTGGACAGCGGGCGGCGCATGAGCGGCATGTGCAGCCAGGTGGGGTTGCAGGTTCGAAATTCTAAACACGCCACTGCACACACTGCCACACTGCGGGGGATCCATGCACTCGTTGTTGGCTGCTTGGGCATGCCAGCATGAGGATTCCAAATTGTATTGAACCCTCCTGTTCCTGCTCCCCCTCCCGCCCCCACGGCTGCTGCAGTCCCCCAGCTTCCCTATGCTGCACAAGTGGCAGGAGGTGGCTGCCATGGATTACCGGGCGGTGGCCAGGGGGCGCCGCCTGTGGTCCATGCTTGAGCGCTGGCTCACCAACAAGAAAGGCATCGGCAGCAGTAGGCCGCTGGCAATCGAGATGGGCCGCCGCACCTAGGGCGAGATGAGATGCTCGCCTGGGGTAGTGCGGCTGGTGGGGTTGCTAGCTGCTCTGTTGCCGATCTGTACAGCGCACGCCATCCTCGATGCTTGCCATGCTACTTGTTTGGCCTATCAAGCGGATTGATTATCTGTAGCGCTCTGCTGTAAAGCACAAAGCTGGAGTACTGCTATTGATGGACCGGATACCAAGCTCAGTTCTGTCCGGCTGCTGCAGCCTGCAGGACATGCTGCAGCCTTGCACCTACTGGTGCCGCCTCTGCCGCCCTTGCCTCCGCTGCTTCCGCGCCGAGGCTGCATGAGCCACCGCAGCCAGGGGGTGGCCGTCTGCCCGTTAGGGCGGCACGGACGAGGCTGCCCATGGCCACCGAGGCGCCCTGGCCGGCTTGGCTGGGCGCCTGGTTTGCCGGCGGCGGTGCTGCCGGCACACGCTGGGCGTAACGGCGTACCTTGCGCTCCGCTGCATGGTGCACATTGTTAAATGCCTGACGATCAACACACGGAAACATGTAGTCAGCAAATGACATGAAAAGCCGTGCTTGCGGCCATGCCAACAGATAGGAGCATGCAGAGCGGCAGGCAATGCGTTAGTGCGGCGGTGCAGGCAGTACGGCAGACGAACGGGAGGGTTCAGTCATCAAAGGCAGAGGAGGAGGGTGTCTATGTCTCAAGGCGCTAGTTGGAGGCGGCTCGTCTCTAGTGGGCGCCTTCATGCACCCAGCAGATTCGTTGGTGCCAGTTGGGGGTCGGAGGCTGGCGCAGATGCATTCTCATTGGCCGGTGGCCTGTGTGGCTGGCCTGCCAGCCGCGCAGCGGCGGCTCAGGCGGCCTTGAATCCGAAGCGCTGCAGGCCCTCAAGGATGCCAAAGGCGCGGTGGCCCTGCGCAATGTACACCTCCCCCGCGTGCGCCGCCCGCTGCGTGGCCGCCCACTCCAGCAGCTCCTTGTGAGCGTTGCCCACAATGATGGACAAGTGCTCGCCCTCCAGCATGTCTGGGGCGGTGAGGAGGGAGGGGTGGGCAGCGGTGATGCGAGGGGGACGGTCGAAAGGCAAGGGTGGAGTGGCGGGGAGGCACAGATGGCAAGCTGCTGCAGTCGAGCAGGGTGCATCCAGCATGCTACAAGGGCTGGTCTCACAGCCGGCAGCCGGCAGTCGGAGCTTCTGCTCAGCCGCAAACAGCCCTCACCGATGTCGTTGCCGCTGTCTCCGCAGGCCACGGTCTGGTGCGGCTCAAACTCCATGGTGCGCCGCGCATACTCCAGCGCCTACAGAAAGCAAGGAGGAGGTTGGTTTTGGCGTCAACCGGGCCCAGGGTCGGCATGGCAGCTCACGCAGCAACAACAAGCAGCAGACTGCTGGGTGCTGTGCTGGGCGCTGTGCTGGGCAACTCAGTGCCCAGGCTTGTCAGCTGCCCTCCACACCGCCGGCCCTCCCCGCCCTCTTTCGACCGATGCACGCACCTGCAGCTTGCCCGCCTCCGCCGGCACCAGGTCCAGGAAGCGCCACTCGCCGCTGCCGCTGACCACCAGCCTGCGGCGTGGCCAGGCCGAGTAGGCAGGCGTCAGCACACGTGGGCACCAAGCTCTGCAGGCTGATGCAACTCTGCTGCGGGTGCTGGCTGGCGGACTGCATGCTGTGGGTCTGCTGCATAAGCAGCTGAGTATCACCAGCACTCACTCCACCACTCACCGGTGGCGGATGCCAGCCTGCTGCAGGTCGCCGCGAATGATGCCCAGCACCCTGTCCAGCACATCCAGCCGCACGCCGCAGGTGACCTGCGCTTGAAGGCAACGGGTTCTGGTGTGGCAGGCTGCGAGCATCCAAGAAGCCCAGGGCTGTGCCTGGTAGGCTTGGCGACTGCAAGACTGCCAGCTGGCCTGGGCTGGAGTTTCAGCGGCCCTTGGCAGCTTGGGGCCACCTGCTGCAGAGCCCCGCCGCTGGCCGCCTCACCTTGTGCTCGCTCATCTCGTTGGGCGGCCTGCATCACAATTGATCACAAGTGGATGCGCCTGGGGTTACTGGGGTTGATGCTGCACAAGTCCACACAAGGTGCGGCGCCTTGCCTCGACAGCTCAATTGCAGCAGCAGTCGGAGGGCCGAGCGCTACAGTGCCAGCCCACTGCCGCACGTGCGAGCTTCCCGTGCACAGCCCTCCGGCCAACTTTCCATCCTCTTCCCCTCCCCCCTCTGCGCACCCACCTGAAGTGCATGGCATCCTTGCCCACGCTTGCCAGCGCCTTGTAGCAGGCCTCGCGCACAGCCTCCAGGTGCCAGCCCTGCCCCAGCTGCGCAGTGTAGCCCTCGTCCTCCCGCCACCGCCCGCCGTGCCTGCGGAGGGCAGAGGGTTGTTGGGCAGGGTTGAGCGGGGGTGCGTGCCGCACAGAAGGGACAGGTGAAGTGCAGGGGCCCGCGGAATCTGCCACAGAACTCAGCAGCAGCAGCTCAGGCAGGCAGGCATGCCCGGCCAGGGGCAGGCAAGGCAGGAGACGGCCTCTGCACTCGTGCACTTGTATTCGCACTTGGTGTAGATGCGGGTGCCGATGGCGGAAATGAACATGTCAGGCTCAGGCAGCACGTGGCCCTTGTCCTGTGGAGGGGTGCAGGTGCAGGGGAGGGCAGGCAGCAGTGGGCATTGCGTGCTGCGGGCGCAGACACACAGGATGCCGTCAATAAGGCAGCATTTGGGCAGCCGCCAGCTCAGAGGCAACCCCAGCGGCAGTGGCTCTGTGCGCAACACTGCTCAGCTGTGCATCCAATCATCAACTCGCAGCAACCTGAGCACCCGGCAGCTGCACCCGGGTGCCCACCCACCCACCTGCAGCAGCTGCTCGAACAGGTCCAGCGCCCGCCCTGTGTTGTACACCAGGCGGCCGCCCGCCGGCACCCCCTCCTCGTACCACCACTGCCGGAAGGCAGCCGTGCCTGCAGAGAGCAGGGCCGATAGCGACGAGATGCGCATCAATGCCCCCGGCAGACCCAACAAATCCATCACGTCAGGGCCGGGAAGTCGCCACACCCGCTGGCAGTCGCCACACCCGCCCCTCCAGCAGCAGGCGCTCTCACACCCCAACAGCGCCAGTCCAGGGAAAACCTGCATCAGGCGCACCTGCATCGTCGCCAATCATGGTGTCGTCCAGGTCGCTGACCAGGCACACGGGGGGCGTGGCCACCGGCGCCAGCTGGCCGTCCCGCAGCTGCCAGTTGCCGGGCAGCGCGATGCGGTAGTTGCCACCGTCTGGCGCCTTGTCCCAGGCTTCCTGACCGTCTGTGACGACAAACTCGAGCAGCGGGGTGCCGCCGTTGCTGCTGCTGCCGTCGCTACTGCTGCTGCAGGTGCCTGCTGCCGTGCTGCCGTCCCAGTGCAGGTTGGCGGCGGTCCACCAGCCGCCGCCCGACACAACCTGCGGGGGGTGACGGGTTGCAAGAGCACGTGTGTGCATCGATCCCGTCCAGTCTAACTCAGCAGATTCACCCAGCTCAGCACCAGACCGCCGCCGCGCTTGCAAACAACTTGCCCACCCCTACTTCCGCTTCACATGCGCCGCCGGCTCACCCGCTGCAAGGGCAGGCCCTGCCACTCGCCGCCCGCTAGCGAGTGGTGCAGGATGGGATGCTCCCAGCGCGTGCGGTAGTGCAGCTGGAGCCGCTGCGGACGGGCTATAGCGGTGCTGTCGGCGCTGCGCAAGCCAACGGCGTCCTGCGCCACCGCCGGCGGCGCCGCCGCCGCCGCCCTGAGGTCAGGCTCAATTCGCTGCGCCCCGTTCTGCTGCTGCTGCTGATCCGCTGGCCGCTGCGCCTCCAAACCCTGCAGGCGCAGAAGGGCAGGGGTGCGCTGGTCAAGGGTGCCCTCGCTGCGCCCTGCACCCTGCGCTGCGCGTCCTCACAGCGCGATAATCGCCTGGATCTCACCTGCTGCTGCACCTGTGGGCTGTGCTGCTGCTGCCGCCCCACGGCACAGGGAGGGGGCAGAGCGCGCCGGCTGCCCTGCACCCCTACAGCCCTGGGCTGCGCCAGACGCAGCTGCATGGTTTGCTCAATAGGTTGGCAAGGCGATCAGCCCCGGGACGGGCGCTGCAGGGCCCTGTACATGGGCATCGCCGGCAGCCCGCCTGGCGCCTTTGACACCGCGCCCTGCACCCCGCCGGTACACTGCCGTCCAGCAGGATTTGACAGGTAACGCTCAAGAATATCACTCAATGGGAGTTCGCTCATCGCTCCAATGGGTTCATGCAAGTTTGTGCAGCAGTGGGGGACGCTGGAGGGTCGCGCCCAGCGGGGACGGAAGGGCGGACTGCATCACTGGTTCACCGGCCCGCCTGCCTCAATCCTGCGCCCGTGTGACGCCCACCTCTGCTGCCCGCACCACTCGTTCGTTCAGCATGTAGCCGCGCTGCGGGGTGGGGTGAAGAGACGGCGGCACAGGTGTGGGTGAGGGCCGCAAGGTTGTGTGCCGTGCCTCCAGGGCAGAGCACTCTACGCAGCGGGCCTGCTACCTTTGCGGTGCCAAAAGCAGCCTGCTGTCCACCCCTGCTGGTCAGCGCAGCCCCCTCCCACACAGCGGGCACTGAACCGCTTGCAGCAGCACTGGCGCACCTTGTGCACCACCGCAACGGTGCCGGGCTCCTTGGTGGCATCAGGCACCTGCTTGCAGGTGGCGGCGGCAGCATGCAAACTGAGCACACCAGCTATGCACACCCGTGTGCAGAGGCGGGCATGCAGCATCAGCAATTGGCAGCAGGAGCAAACCGGGCCAAACATCAGGCCGGGTCGGGACAGGCACGCCATCGGGCACTGCCGCAGCCATGCAGAAGCCGCACTGCCCTCCCGTGGATACGGGTGAACCAGCCCTCGCCGCTGGCCTCAAACAGCGCGTTGTGCAGGTTGGGGTCAAACTTCTCCCCCATCGGGTCGAAGCGGCTCACGCCCTCCTTGGCCAGCACCTGCCATGGTGAGAACATCAACAGTCAAGCGCTGTGTGGGGGCATATGTCCCACGTGGGGCTTGCGGTTGCAGGCAATGCAAGCACGCAGGCTGGGTGGTGGACGGCGCGGCCAAGTGGCAGCCATGCACACCATCACGGCAAACCGCCACAGCCAACAGGATGCACAACCTTCATCAGCACGGTGTCGGCCACAAGCGGCCATGTGCAGGCGCAGCCAGCTGACACCACACCCACAGCCCGCAGGACTCCCCCCCTCCCACCTTCATCAGCACGGTGTCGGTCATGAGCACGCCGTCGCGCAGGGAGCGCAGCAGCTTGAGCGCGCGCTCGCGGTCCACCTCGCTGCCCTCAGCCAGGTCGGCCTCGGGGATGCTGCCCGCCGCGCGCTCCAGGTTGTCCGCCACCTCCAGCAGGTTCTTCACCAGGCCCTGCAACGGGTTGGCAGTGCAGCGGGGCAGCGATCGACTGTGAGTGGGGCTCCAGGTTTCCGCCACGTCCGGCAGGTTGTTGACCAGGGCGTGCAGCAGGGGGCCGGTGACCATGTGCGCTCTGTGCGCGCTCGCTGACGCTGGTCGATTGCAACCAGTACGATTGACATACTTGCTCCGGCGCGAACGCAAAGCAGTGTAAACTGGTGTGCAAGAGGTGCGTCGAGCCCATGCACTGCACCTGGACTCCCAAGCCGCCCCACCATGCCGCCAGCGGGCGCACCTGCACCGCAAACTGCTTGGTCTCAGAGGTGACGCGCGAGGTGCGCTCCCGCAGGTTCTCCATGTCAGCCAGCGTGCGCAGCAGCTTGTCCTTCAGCTCATCCGCCTGCAAAGGCGACAGGGCAGGGCATGCTCAGCGGTACGGCGCTCAAGCCATCGGCTCCTACGCAGCACGACCGGCCGGCAGCAACATGGCAGCGTGCACCGCCTGACAATGAAGCAGCTCAGCTGGGCAGGCACTGTATGATGCAGCAATGGCTGACCAACAAACACAATGGCGGGTCTCAATTGGGTCATCACATCGCCCGCGCTAGCGTGCCGCGCTGCCTCGGGGAAGCTTCCCAACAATGCCACACCCAGCGCACGACCGGCCACCCACCCGCTTCTTCTCGCCCTCCAGCGCCTCTCGCGCCTCTGCCAGAGCCGCCGCACACTCATCGGCGCTCATCTGAGGCACCTCCTGGGCCGCTGCCTGCTCTCCCGCTGCCTGCTCGCCCGCCGCCTGCTGCTCGCCCTCCTTGGCGCCGCCCTCTGCCGCCGCTGCCGCCGACGTGTGGAGCGCGCTGGACCCAAACCGCCAGATGCCGCCGCGCTGGCTGGTGCACACTAGGGCACTGACCAGGGGTGCCTGCAGGGAGGGGAGGTGCGGGGGTGGGTGAGAAGGCAAGCCCGCTTACTCCCGCACTTGGAGCTACTCCCACCGCGCGCCCAGCCGCTCACCGCCGCTCGCTGCAAGCCGCACAGGGCATGGGGCTCCAGCAGGCCGCGCCCCAGCAGCAGGGAGCTGTGTGCCAGTGTCGAGCCGACCATAGTGGCTGCAGGGAGCGATCCGGAGGGCTCACAGGGGCCTGCGAGACTGGATGTGCGATTTGCAATGCCGGGAGCAAGCTAGCAGGCCCCCAATTGCTTAGACAACAAGGCCCGCATGCGCGACCTGCCCAGCAGGCCCCCATGCAGCAGGCCCGTGCCCCTGGCCGCCTGGCCAGCAGTTGCGATCACCATCGAGCACGCACCGGACGCTCTGGAGGCGCCTGCAGCCCGGCGCGAGCCAATGGCCTGCTAGTAGAGGGCTTGATAGGCGACAGGCGGCACGATGCATCTGCTAAACCTCACGCTTAGCCGGCCCAGCGCCATCACGGTGCGGGGCGCCGCGCCCAGAGCCGCTGCCCGCTTGCAGGCGCCCTTGATGGCGCTGTTCGGCGGCTGGCAGGGGTCGAGGGGGACATGGGAAGCCGTGTGGCGTGCGGCCCCGCCCGCCTGCCCACCACAGCTGGCCCAGGCGGGCTTGCCGCCGCCGCCGCCACCTCCGCTGCTTGCCCCGCTGCCCGCCCTTTCGCTCACCCCTGCCACCGCCGCCGGCTGCTGCAGTGCGCCATCTACGGCAACTTCTCGGCGCCCAAGGTGCATGAGATTGTGGTGGGGCGCGGCAAGGTGCTGGAGCTGCTGCGGCCAGACGATGCGGGACGCGTGCAGGTCGTGCACTCCACCGAGGTGTTTGGCGTCATCCGCTCCCTGGCGCCCTTCAGGTGCTGTTGCTGAGCCTGCTTAAGTATGTTGCCATGGTGGTGCGAGTCGTGACTGCGCTGCGTGCTTGCAGGCCCCATGGGGACTGCTGGGTGCCGGGGGTGGAGAGCGCGTTGCGGTTGCTGCTGGTCTCGGGCGCCCGCGTGCACGTGAGCATGGGCTGCCTGCTCACGCCAGCACTGCGTCCCCGTTCACATCTGCCGCAGGTTCCCGGGCGCGCAGCAGGACTATGTGATCTGCGGCAGCGACAGCGGGCGCATCGTGATCCTGCAGTACAGCAAGGAGAAGAACTGCTTCACCAAGGTGCACCAGGAGACGTTTGGCAAGTCGGGGTGCAGGTGCGCATCGTGTGCTGGGCTGGTGGCTGAGGCAATGCTGGGCTGGTGGCTGAGGCGGACTGGGACTGGACATAGGGACTGGGACTGGCCATAGGGACCTGCTACTGCTGCTGGGGAAGTCGGTGCGTTTGTGATGAAGTGGACAGCAGCAGGCCAAGCTGCTGCAGCCCGTGGTATTGTGTGCTCAGCCGCCGGCGGCCATCTGGGCACATGTGTGCGAAACATGCTGCTGCTGCCGCCGCACCAGCCATGGTGGCGGGCGCTACATTGCAGCCTGCCGCCGCAGCCAGGAAGCAGCCTGGCAAGCATGTGCTCCCCAATCTGTGTGCCGCAGGCGCATCGTCCCTGGCGAGTATGTGGCGGTTGACCCCAAAGGCCGCGCCTGCATGGTGGCCGCTGTGGAGAAGTCCAAGTTTGTGTATGTGCTGAACCGCGACAACGATGCCCGGCTCACCATCTCCTCGCCGCTGGAGGTGCGCTGGGCTGGGCGACTGGGGGGCAGCCTGGGCCGTGCTGCCGGCGAGAGACTGCTGCGTTGCAGCAGCTGCTGCCTCTGAGCAGTCTGTGGCTGCAGTGCCTGAGAGGCAGCGATTCGCGCGTAGATGACATTCAGCAGTGTGTGCGGCTGGTCCTGCTGCCAGCCGTGGTGGGGAATGGGGCACTGCCGCTGCCTATGACCTTGTCAATGTGCCCCGCCCTACCCCGCCTCGTGGTTGTTTCTGCTGCTGCTGCTCACTATACTCCCCGCGCTGCCTCCCACCCCGCTGCCGCTTGCCAGGCGCACAAGGGCTCCACGCTGTGCTACCACATGACGGGCATGGACATGGGCTTTGACAACCCCGTGTTTGCGGCCATCGAGCTGGACTATGCAGAGGCTGATCAGGTGGGGGGCGATGCCTGGGCTGTGCAGGAGTGTGCGCCCGGGGTGACTGCGCGCGCAGCGGGCACGTGCCTGCTGCTGCTGCTGCTGCTGCTCACAACCTGCGTCAGCCGAGCTTGCGGCTGAGTCGCCGGGCCTCTCCTGGCTGCCGCATCACCCGGCAGGACCCCACGGGCGAGGCGGCCAGCGAGGCGCAGAAGCACCTGACGCTGTACGAGCTCGACCTGGGCCTCAACCATGTGGTGAGCTGAAAAAAGTGGCGGTTATGCCTTTTGTTTATGTACCGCACCGCTGGCGTCCTTGACCCAGGTGTGTGCGTGCGGCGGCAGTCTGCTCCTTGCAGCTGGTGGCCACTGACCCACTGAGACGGTGCCCAGTTGCTAACGCATTTCCCTGTCCCCCGCCCATCCCTCCCCCAGGTGCGCAAGTACAGCGAGGCCATCGACAACGGCGCCAACATGCTGGTGCCCGTGCCGGGTGCCGGCGAGGGCCCAGGTGCGCGCGCAGCGGCGGGGATGGGTTGAGGGACGTGCGAGGGGCCTCGACTGGGGGTAGCAGCACGTCAGCGCGTCTGATGCCATCCTACCCACACTCCTGCCGGTGCCACACCAATTCACCGCCGCAGGAGGCGTGATTGTGTGCGCCGAGAACTTCCTGATCTACAAAAACGTGGACCACCCAGAGGTGGGGAGCGGCTGGAGGCTAGAGGCGGGGCTGGTGGTCCCTGCCTCCTGCCGCCGCAGCAGCTGCTGCTGCTGTGCCGCTGCTGCCACACGGCCGCACCTCCGCCCAGCGCACGCTTGAGTCGCCATTCCACGGCGCTCCGCATCAATCAGCGGATCCCCAGGCTGCCCCCATCCTCACCCCTCCACCCCCCCACTCCGCAGGTGCGGGCCGTGATCCCTCGCCGCACCAGCCTGTCGGGGGAGCGCGGCGTGCTCATCACCGCGGCCACCAGCTTCAAGCAGAAGAACAACATCTACATCTTCCTGCAGGTGGGGCGCTGTGCTGGGCCCATGCTGCAGTCATGCTGCGGTCATGCTGCGCTGTGCGCGGCGCTTGCCGCTCAACAGTGCAATCAGCACAGCTCTCACAGCTGCTCTCCTCCCTCCCCTCCCCCCCAAAACAGTCGGAGTATGGCGACCTGTACCGTGTGTCGTTGGACTACGAGGGCGAGCAAGTCAAGGGTGAGCGCCGCTGCTGAGCAATGCATCCTGCTGTCATCACAGCACAGCACCAACCTGGCCGCTGCTCTGGCTGTTGGTCAGCAACTGCCACTGCTGCTGCTGGGAGTTTGTTCCCCGCCCCGCCCGCACCGCTGCCCGGCTCACCGCCCTCAGCCTGCTCCCCTCCCCTGCCCCCTCCCATCCCACAGAGCTGCGCGTCAAGTACTTTGACACCATCCCCGCCTGCACCTCGCTGTGCCTCATGCGCAAGGGCTTCCTGTTCGCCGCCTCCGAGTTTGGCGACCACGCGCTCTACCAGTTCTCGGTGCGAGAGGATTACGAGAGGATTACGAAACGTACTTTCGAGCGGCTGGCTGGCTGGCCCTGAGTTCCTTTCAGCTGCTTCCCAGCCGCCGGCCAGGCGGCAGCCTCCCTACACTGGCTGCCTGAGATGGCCCGCTCTTCGGCGACCCCTCATCCCATTTCCGCTCCCCTCCCCGCAGTCCCTGGGTGACGATGACACCGAGGCGGTTGAGAGCAGCAGCGCGACGCTGATGGAGACGGAGGAGGGGTACCAGGTGAGGACAGGGGTCTGGCTGGTGGGGCACTTGGTGCGTTTGCGCTGCATTGCTTTGCAGCTTGTGTGTGGCGAGCCGTTGTGCTGCTGACGGCAGCCCTAGAAGCTGTGCTAACAAGCCGGCGCCCTTCTTCCGCCACCAAATGCCAATACCCGCTCCTGCCCCTCGCCCTCGCCCTCGCCCTGTGCAGCCCGTGTTCTTTGACCCGCGCGCCCTGACCAACCTTGAGCTGCTGGACCGGCTGGACAGCCTGGCGCCCATCACCGACATGAAGGTGGGGCAGGGAGGCAGAGCGGATGGATGGGGCGATGTGTGCAACCTTTGTGGCCAACTGCTGCATGGCATGCGGCTTGTTGCGTCCCGAGCATGGCACAGCAGCAGTGCCTTGCACCGGGCACGCGTCGTGCGCACACCCCCAACCCCTCCTATCCATCCATCGTCCCCGGCCAACACTCCCCCCCTCACCAGGTGGCCAACCTGGCCAACGAGGAGGTCCCGCAGATCTACGCCGCGTGCGGGCGGGGCGCGCGCTCCACGCTGCGCGTGCTGCGCCCCGGCCTCGCCATCACGGGTGCGGGGGGAGCGGCGACCGCCGGCTGGGCACGCTGGGGCTCATTGGTGGTGGCTTTGTGTGGCAGTTTAAAGCTTGTCTTGGAAGCTCAGCCCTCCAACCACCATCCGCCCTGCTCTTGCAGAGATGGCTGTGTCGCCGCTGCCGGGCAACCCCACTGCGGTGTGGACCGTCAAGAAAGCGGTGAGGCAGCCTGAGGGCCTTGTTCGGGCGGCTGGTTTGGATGGCCTTAAGATGCCACTTGCACGCAGGCTGCCCGCCAACATTCATTAAAACATGAACCAACCCACGCCTTCCCGCCGTGCAGGTCAGCGACGAGTTTGACGCCTACATCGTCGTCTCCTTCTCCAACGCCACCCTGGTGCTGAGGTGAGGTGGCCACCGGCTGGCAGCGATGCGCCCACCCATGTGGCGCCCACCCATGTGGGTGCATGAGTGTGCACTTGCTTGCCCTGATCCGCCCTGCACGCGTACTGTCAGGCGGCTCTTGCGCTGAGCCAAACGGCGGCGTCTGCCCCCCTCCCCTCGTGGTGCGCAGCATCGGCGAGACTGTGGAGGAGGTGAACGACAGCGGCTTCAACGGCAACGTGCCCACGCTGCAGGCCCAGCTGCTGTCGGACGACTCCATGCTGCAGGTGGGGTGGACTGGGCGGGTGGGCTGGTTGGGGGTGGTGGGGTGCACGGGGTTGGCGGGTGGGGAGGGGGTGCACTGAGCTAGATGGGCAATGAAACCGATCCAGCGTGCGGCATGGCAACCCACGGGAGTGGAGACACTGCTCTGGATCACACCGCGCCCCTGCGCCAACACCCCGCCCCCCTGGCAGGTGTACCCGCACGGCCTGCGCCACATCCGCCCCGACCGCCGCATCAACGAGTGGCGGGCGCCCGGGCGCAAGACGATCCAGCGCGCCACCACCAACGAGCGGCAGGTGGCCATTGCGCTGTCCGGCGGCGAGGTCATCTACTTTGAGCTCAACCCCCAGGTGAGGCTGGGGGTGTGTGCTGCGACTTGGACCCGTGCTGTGGCGGTTGCAGTGTTCGGTACAGCTTTGTGGGGCAGCTCGAGGCAGGGTACCCCATCCAGCCATCCCCAACCAGTGTGATGCCCCCGGCATTTGTCCATGGTTCACCCCACCGCTGCCCCGTGCGCTCCCTCCTGCCCTGCTGCTCACAAACCGCCCCTTGTTTGCACACCACTGCAGGGCATGCTGGTGGAGAGCGAGAAGCGCGAGATGGGCGGAGACATCGCGTGCCTGGCGGTGGCG
>RRZL01000042.1:490574-504662 GCA_006782975.1 Chlorella sp. Dachan
CCGTGCTGCACAGTGAAGAGCACCCTTTCGACCAGCAGGACCAGCCGGCGGGCGCTGAGCCCTACATGCGCGCCTGTCTGGCAGGCAGGCCAGCGGTTCCCACCTCTGCCCGCGCTGCGACCCTCTGCTGCCCTGCAGGCTTCTGCTCGGAGCAGGTGCCCGAGGGCTTTGTTGCGGTGGCCAAGAACACGCTGCGGGTGAGGGCGGCAGGGCTGGGGAGCAAGGAGGACAGGTGTTGGTTGGATGGCGCAGCTTGGCAACGGCTCCGCCTGAAAGTGAGCGATGGAACGCTGCTCGCCCAACCACACTCACCCCTAACCTCCAACCTCCACCCCCATCCCTTACCCCACCCAACCACACCCCACCCCACCCTTCCCTCCAGGTCATCGCCCTGGAGCGGCTGGGCGAGTTCTTCAACCAGCAGCAGCTGCGCCTGCGCTACACGCCCCGCAAGTTTGTGATCCACCCGGGTGAGCGCGAGATGGGTAGCAACCCAGGAGCCATGTGCCCGTCTCCCACTGTCATGCCGGCACGCGCGCTGTGCACTTTGGTGTATTGGCCAGGGCCCGGCCTGCTCGTACACACGCAGGGGCATGCCATCGCTCCACATCGCTGACCTGTCGGTACCCGCTTGCTCCGCTTCCTCTGCTGCCCCAGACCACAAGATGCTGGTGGTGGCGGAGGCGGACCATGCGGCCATCCCGCTGGCACAGCGAGAGGACCTCAAGCAGCAGCAGCAGCAGGAGGGGCAGCAAGGCGGGGATGCCATGCAGACCGACCAGCAAGACGGCGCGGTGCCCGCGGGTGGGTGGCCAGTGGTGCCCAGGCAGCTGCTGGTGCGGGGGCTGCCCCTGCAGGGTGGCAAACATCCCTGCACTGCTGCCGGGACCCCATGCTGTGTTTCACGGCAACCAGCAGTCAGCAGCCTCCGCTGCCATGCGTCAAATGGCAGGCCCCCACCCATGCGCACACCCCGCCTCACCCGACCTGGCCCCCAAACTCCCTTCCTCCCCTTCAGGCCCGGAGCTGTCTGAGGAGTCGGCTGCGCGGGAGGACCAGTGGGGCGCGCCTAAGGGAGAGCCGGGCCAGTGGGCCTCCTGCCTGCGGTGAGCAGGCAGCGGTGGGGCGCTGCTACTGGCGCCGCAGCTGGGGACGCCCGCCGCTCAAGCGGCTGGGCAGAAACAGGGGCACGCTCGTGCAGGCCTTTGATTGCACGGTTGGCACCCCTGCTCATCCCTGCTCTCGACGCCTCCCTGGAATCTGGCGCAGGATTGTGGACCCGGTGGCGCTGCAGACCACGCACTGCATAGAGCTGGATGACAACGAGGCTGCGCTCAGGTGGGGGCATTTGACCACTGCTGGCTGCTTCCTTCGGCTTGGTTGGCGTGGACCCTTGCCGGTTGCATGCCACCGCCCAAACGCTCCTAGTCGACGCCCTCCCCTGCCCGCCCCCCTGCCCTCCTCCTGCGCAGCTTGTGCCTTGTGCCGTTTGACTCGCAGCCTGAGTCGGGGGTGCTGCTGGCGGTGGGCACGGCGCAGGGCCTCAAGTTCTACCCCAAGGAGGTGCAGAGTGAGTCAGGAGGGGGTGGGGAGAGATCTGGGAGTGCTGGGGAATCAGGCGCCAATGTGGGATACAAGGGGCCAGTGGGACGGAGCTGGTGGTGGCTGAGAACGCAGGAGCATGTGGCTGGCAAGCATGACGGGGTGGAGCCCCGCTGGGATGTACTGGCTGCTGGCCCCCTGACAACTGCTGCGTGCCATCCGGCATTTCACTCCCCCGGCCGCTGTTCACGTGCAGACGGCTACGTGCGCGTGTACCGCTTCCTGGACGAGGGCAAGCGGATAGAGCTGGTGCACAAGACGCAGGTGGGCCCGGGTTTGGTTTGGGTTGTGGACTCGGGGGTGGAGCAGCTGAGCGTGAGGGCAGGCGGCTGGCGGTTGGGACGCCTCGCTTTGAGGGGCGCGACAAACCATGGTCCACTGCAAGCGCTCAGCGAGTGCGCCACCTGCAGCGTGCCTGGATGGGCGATGCCTGAACGAGCGCCTCCCCTCTGCTCGCCCGCAGGTGGACGGTGTGCCGGGCGCCATGGCGGCGTTCAAGGGCCGGCTGCTGGTGGGCGTGGACAACAACCTGCGCCTCTACGACATGGGTGCGTGAGCATGAGCTGCGGGGTCTTGTCCCATCATCACACCAAGTCTGAGCTGGCGTGGCGCAGTGCTGGGCACCTCTGCAGCTGTTTGTGTGTGGCTCTCTCTTGCGCGCCACCCCGCCTGCCCATGTTCACACTGCCAGCCGCCCCCTGCCTCACCCCTGCTCCCTCCCCTCCCTGCGCCCCAGGCAAGAAGCGGCTGCTGCGCAAGTGCGAGTACCGGCGGCTGCCCACGCGGGTGGCCACGCTGGCCACCGCCGGCAGCCGCATCTACGTGGGCGACGGCCAGGAGTCGATGCTGTACATGCGGTGAGTGGGCAGGGAGGGGGGGGGAGGGCCGCTGTGGCCGCGCGCCCTTGGCTGGGCTGGGCAGCAGGCAGCAGGCAGTAGGGGCCCAGCGCTGAATGCATGCGCCCATCAAATTTGCGGTCCCACCTTGCTCCGCACCCATCAGCAGCCCGCCCAACCACCCACCGCTGCCGCTGCTGCCCATCGCTGTGCCGCCGCAGGTACAAGAAGAGCGACAACTCGTTCTACGTGTTTGCCGACGACATTGTGCCGCGCCACGTCACCGCCGCCCTGCACCTCGACTACGACACCGTGGCTGGGGCAGACCGCTTCGGCAACGTGTTTGTGTCGCGCCTGCCGCCCGAGATCAGCGCGCAGGTGGGCGGGGCGGTTGGGGCGGACATGGATGGGCTGCAAGTGGTGTGGATGTCGGGCGTGGTGTGGGCGAGCTGCGTTGCTTGATGTGCTGCTGACAGCCATGCCATGCGGCTGACCACCAAACCTCATCTGACCCCAAACCCACCCAGCCACCCACCCAATCAGCCACCCACCCAACTAACCTCCCCTCCTCCCTCCTCCCTCCTAACCAGGTGGAGGAGGACCCCACGGGCGGCAAGTATGCTGCGGAAACCGGGCTGCTGGGCGGCGCGCCCAACAAGCTGCAGACGCTGGTCAACTTCCACGTGAGGCGGGGGCAGAGCGCCTGCTGAGAGAGTCGAGCCGCTGCAATGATGTTGGGCGGGAGCTGGGGTGATCTTTCAATCTCAAGAGCTAGTTTGCGAGCGTCACAGGGGGACATGCAAGCTGCGCCTGGCCACCCCTGCCGCCTCACATGTCAAACCACCCACACCACCCGGCCCCTCGCTCCTCGCAGGTCGGCGACACGGTGATGGCGCTGCAGCGGGCGGTGCTGCAGCCGGGCGGGCGCGAGATGATTGTGTACGGAACCATCTCGGGTGCCATCGGTGAGCGCTGTGCGGGGGGTAGGAGGATGTGCTGCGGCTGCGTGGTTGTGTGGACGGAGGCACGGCCTGCAAGTGCCCGCCACGGGGGTGTTGCATGTGCGCTGCCCCCGCTCGCCCCTGCCCCGCTGCGCCCCGTCCCACCACCCCCCGTGTCCCCTCCCTTACTCTTCCGCAGGCGTGCTGTACCCCTTTGCGTCGCGCGAGGACTTTGACTTCTTCCAGCACCTGGAGATGCACATGCGGCAGGAGCACCCGCCCCTGCTGGGCCGCGACCACCTGGCCTACAGGTGCAGGCTGCTGGGCTGAGGGGTGGGGCGCGCGCTGGAGGGTGGGGCGGGCAGGCTGGGTGGGAGCTGCGGTGTTGGGGCGTGGTGTGACCATGGCGCGGCGCCGGAGAATGCAGGGGGGTGCGCGACCACCTCGAACCACGAGGGTGCTGAGCTGGCCGTGCGTGCTGAGCTGGCCGTGCCACCACCCCCTCCACCTCCTGGCACAGGTCGTTCTACTTCCCGGTGAAGGACGTGATTGACGGCGACCTGTGCGAGCAGTACCCGCAGCTGGCGGCGGACAAGCAGCGCGCGGTGAGCTGTGGCTGGCTGTGTGGGGTGCAGGGGTGCCTGCAGCTGGGATGGCGCGTGCGAGAGCGAGGGGTGGGGCCACTTGGGATGCCGTGCATGCGCGCAGTTGCACTGCGTCTCGCAGCGGCAGCTGCCTGTGTGTATCCCGCTTGCTTGTTTGTGCCCCTTCTGACCCAGCCGCCCTCCGCTCCCCACGTGCCGCAGGTGGCCGAGGAGCTGGACCGCAGCCCGGGAGAGGTGCTGAAGAAGCTGGAGGACATCCGCAACAGGATCATCTAGGCCCCAGGCGGCACGCAGAGGCCATGCTCCGCGCCGCTAAAACTGTGGACTGTTGAGGACTGTGCTGTAACATCCGTTGCGCGTCGCGAGCGGGAGCCAGCGGCAGCTGGGGGTGGATGTCATGCAGGAGCCAGGGGCTCGCACGGTGCGACGGAAAGCAGCAGTCAAGGAGAGGCGGGGGCTGTGCCAGCTGCTGTGGTTGGTGTGGCGCCACCTGCACTCTGAATGCTGATGCAGCCGCCACCCGCCCACACGTGCGCACCAGTGGAGCGGACTGATTCACAGTGGGGGATAAGGTCCAATGTGGTGCAGGTGGCATGATTCACAAATTGGTACAGCAAGCATGGTTACATGAGTGCTGAAGGCTGAGGCTGCTAGTCCCCCGCTATCCTGCCTGCGGCGCCTGCAGCTGGGGCAGCTTCGGCCTGTGCCGCCACATGCTGCCGTGCATCTGCAGAAGGAGGAATAGCAGAGGCATCATGAGTGGGCATGCGGCAAGGTAAACAGATTGGGAGCTGGCAAGGCTGGACATGACAACACCCATGCTGCTCACCGGGGTGCGCCGCCCCGTCGGCCGTCCCGTCCAGCGGTGACCAGCCATTGCGTGCCAGTGCCGCTGCCGCCACCGCCCACGTGACTGTAGCTGCCGTCACTGGCACGCCGTGCAGCAAGGCAGGGCCTGCCCGCTCCCGCCGCTCTCCTGCCGCCTCCTTGGCATCTCTGCTGCCCGCCTGCGCTGCTGCTGTAGACTCCTCAACCAACGGCCGCAGCTCCTGCAGTGCGGCCGCCAGGTCGGCCGGGTCGTGCTGACGCAGCTGCTCTACCAGCCTAGCGAGCTTCTGCCTACGGGCCTGCTTCTTGCGGGGCTGCTGCACCGCCCCCCGCGACGCCTTGCGCTGCTCGTACGCTGCCGCCGCCTCGCCGCTGTGGTGGTGCTGCAGATTAGGTGCGTCGTCGTCCGCGCATTGCTATTTCTCTTCTTCCTGCTGCCTCCGCTGTCCTGCACATGCAGGCAGCGGGACGGGCGTGGAAAGTTGTCGCTTCAAAGGACCGAGCTTGCGGCACCTGTCGCCGGCTGCGGCGGCAAGCAGCGGTGACGGCCCAGGCAGTCAGGTTGCCCACCTTGGCTCCTACTGGGCGGCCAGCCCCCTGCCGCTTGCCTCCCCAGCAACCCAGCGGGTTTGGAGCCTGCCAAAGCTTGTGCGCCGGCTTGCTGCGCAGGCGGGCCGACTGCCGGGCAGGCGCCTGTTCCTGATCGTCTTGCATTTTGGTTCAAGGCACAATCAGGCCTGCCGCAATGAATTGCACGCTCGTGGGTGGAGAGGTACAGCCTGTACTGCTGGCAGGGGACCTCAGGGGCGCTTTGGGCATAGTCCACGCCATCTCTGCAAGCGTCTCAGTCGTTGTCGAGCAGCGGTGGAAGCGTGTGTGCGCTCAGCAGCAAACGAGGGGTGCGAGCCTCGCGGACCGGGCCTTTCGTGGCGATCGTCCCAGCTCCGAAACACCACGACAGTCTGATCAAGCATTTACGAGGGCTGCGCGGAACTGCAAAGCAGGCTTGTCCTCCACCGCCGCCGCCTGCCGCACAATGCTGGCGAGCTGGGTGCCGGTGCCGGCCGACAGCCACTTCCCGCTCAACAACCTGCCCTATGGCGTGTTCAGCACGGCTGCCAGCCCGGTTCCCCGGCCGGGCGTGGCCGTTGGGGACAGCGTGCTGGACCTGGCGGCAGCGCAACGGGCGGGGCTGCTCTCTGGGCCCGTGCTGAGCGCCGCCGGCGACTGCTTCCAGCAGGTGCAGGTTGCGCCCGAGTCTTGCACTGCTTGCGTGCCACATTGTAGGCTGGGGCTTGTGCAGCTTGCCTGTTCCATGCCAACTGCGCCCCCACACCTGCCACCCCGCAGCCCACGCTCAACGCCTTCATGGCCCTCGGGCGGCCCGCCTGGGCAGAGGCTCGCGCCACCCTGCTGCGCCTGCTGTCGGCGGGGGAAGGCACGCTGCGAGATGACGCCGCGCTGCGCTCCCGCCTGCTGCTGCCCGCCAGCGAGGTGCGCATGCACCTGCCGGCGGCCATTGGCGACTACACAGACTTTTACGCCTCGCGGGAGCATGCCACCAACATTGGCATCATGTTCCGCGGCCGGGAAAATGCGCTGCAGCCCAACTGGTGAGAAACACGGGTGGGGTGGGGTGCTTGGGAGGGGGGAGAGTGGATGGGCGCTTTGCGCCACAGCCGAATGCATAGAGACGCAGCTGCTGGAGTGACCAGAGTCGTGCGCATGAGGTGTCCCTGTCTGCAGGCTGCACCTGCCGGTGGGCTACCACGGCCGCGCCTCGTCAGTCGTGGTGTCAGGCACCGACGTGCGCCGGCCGCGGGGCCAGGTGGTGCGGGGCGCAGGCCAGCCGCAGGTGCCGGCCTTTGAGCCCAGCGCTGCCCTGGATTACGAGCTCGAGGTGGTGAGTGTTGGGGCTGGGGAGGTGGGGCTTCAATCCGTGTCGGTCAGCTGCTGGCACCATGAGGAGGTTGAAGCAAGGCACAGGGCTGCAGCTGCGGCCATGCCCCTGCACGCCACCAAGCGCTGGAATCAAGCTCTGTGACGCTGCTCTCCAAACTGTGGCAGGGCTGCTTCATTGGGCCCGGCAACGAGCTGGGCTGCCCCATCCCAGTGGAGCGCGCGGCGGAGCACATCTTTGGGTGCGGCTGGCCCGTGCACAACAGCAGCATGTGCATGCTGCCTGTTCAACACTTGCCCTTAACTTGCCTCCAGCTGGGTGCGAGTGGCTGCCCCTGACCAACCCCTGCGGCGCACCTTGCCATGCCCCTCCCTACCCCTCAGGTGTGTGCTGGTGAACGACTGGAGCGCGCGCGACATCCAGCGCTGGGAGTACGTGCCCCTGGGCCCCTTCACCTCCAAAAACTTTGTGAGCAGGGCGGGCGCGGAGGGGTGGTGTGGAGGCAGCAGCGGCCATGGCTGAGTCACATTTGCAGCAATGCAAGGGTTCCCAACTGGTGGCGGCTTGAGGATGAGAGGCAGGTATCGACTCCTCCCCGGCCACCCCGGCCCCCTGGCCCCCTCCTCGCCTCCCCACAGGCCACCTCCATCTCCCCATGGGTCGTCACCGCGGATGCGCTGGAGCCGTTTGCCTGCGCGGCGCCGCCGCAGGACGACCCGCAGCCACTGGCCTACCTGCGGCAGCAGCCGGCGGCGCGCACCAACTACGACATACAGCTGGAGGTGGCCATCCAGCCGGGGAGCAGCAGTGGCGGCAGCAGCAGCGGCAGCGGCGAACGTGGAAGTGGTGGCAGTGGAGGAGCAGGGTGGAGCGGTGAAGGGCAGCCCACGGTGGTGACGCGCAGCAACCTGAGGACCATGTATTGGACGCTGCCGCAGGTGGGCTAGCAGGCTTGGAAGCTGTATCTGTGGCGGCATGTTGCCCGCTGCCTCGTTCTCGCATGTGCTTCTCCTCTGCTGTCTTGGCTGTGCACATAAGAGCCCTGCACACGAGCTGCCACGTGGCGTGCAGATGATCGCCCACCACACGGCGGGCGGGTGCAACCTGCGGCCCGGCGATTTGCTGGCCAGCGGCACGCTGAGCTGCGAGGGGCCGCTGGGGGCGGGCTGCCTGCAGGAGGCCACGTGAGCTGGGATGGGGTGGCGTTTGAGGGGCGGGGGTGGGGGATGGAACGGGAAATGACAGCAGAACAGGGGGCAGTGCCGCAGACCTGCCTCAGCCTGCCGTCCACACTGTTGCTTCAAGTGCAGATGGGGCGGCAGCAAGCCGGTACGGCTGGCTGACGACAGCGAGCGGACTTTCCTGTTAGATGGCGACACGGGTGGGGCGGGCAAGCTGTGTACTCCGCTTGTGTGGGCGCACTGGCTTGCGCCTGCGGCAGCACTGTCCTTGCGGCCTGTTCCACAGGACCTGCCTGCCGAAATCACCCAAACCGTGCATTCCCCGCGCTCTCCCCGCCGCAGTCGTCATGAGCGGCTACTGCCAGGGGCAGGGCTACCGAGTGGGCTTTGGGGAGTGCCGCGGCACAGTGCTGCCGGCTGCGGATCTGTAATGCCGGCGACCAGCGGAACTCCCTGCTTGTCCATTTGTGTATGTGAGGCGTTTGCACAGAGAGCACTGCTGTAACCGGTTCAGTAAGCAGTGGCTGATCCAGGGGTGCTTGCCAGTCAAATGAAATGTGCTATGCATGCATGAAATCAAGTGAATGCGTCCGAGTTTGTGTCACAGTGCAAGCATGGCCAGCATGAGGCTGCCATCGCGCTCCGGCCAGCTGCCCATCAGCTCATAACACAGGTGTCCTTGATGCCGTTGTTGCTGCTGCTGCCATGCTGCTGCTCCACATGTGCCACCAGCTGCACCGGGTCGGAGAAGGCTTGGCCGCAGTGCGGGCACCGCTCGTAGCCACTGCCATTCCCGCCGCCCGCCGCAGGCTGCTGCCCAATGCTGCCGCTGCTCCAGCCCCCCGCATGTGCGGTCTCCGCATGCTCAATCAGCTGCTGCACAGTGGCAAACCGTGCGCCGCACTGCTGGCAGCGCTCCGGCCTGCTGCCGCCGGCCGGTGCGGGGCTGCTAGTCAGGTCGATCACATCTGCTGCCTGACCGCTGCGCTGCTGCTGCTGCTGCTGCCGGTACTGCTGAAGCTGCGCCTGGATGCCGCCGCCAGGCTGAGGCGCTGCAGCAGCTGATCGACCAGCTGCAGCGGGCCGGCTGGCCTGCTGCCGCGCCGCTGTGCTGGCCTGCTGTCGCGCCGCTGTGCTGGCCTGCGGCCGCGCCGCACTGCTGCCAGGTGCTGCACTGCCGCTGCCGCCACTGCCGCCGCCACTAAACAGGCGGCGAAAGCTGCTGAGGCCCAGCCGGTTCTGTGCTGCTGCTGCTGCCGCCGCGGCCTTGCCTGGGCACTTGTGGTCCGCGGGGAGGCGGTGCCGCAAGCACACCTGCTCGGAAGGGAAGCGGAGGTGGGGCGCTGTAAGGGGTGTTCGGTCTGGGTCCTCAATCAACTGCCCAGCCCCTGGCATGCATGCGGGACTGAGCTGTAACCCGCCACTGTACACTGCCGCTGTGCACCACCGGCGCTGGTTGCAACAGCCTCTTTGCCAGGGGCAGCAGTGCACGCACCGTGACCCCGCATTCACGGCACGTGTAGCTGTTAGTTGAGACCAGCTTCTCTCGGCAGCCGGGCGCGGGGCAGCGCGGCTTGCGGTGCACGCGGTCGTAGTTGGCGGGGTCGCACTCCCCACGGGTGTGCCTGGAGGGAGCGGCATGCAGGGAAGTGGGAGTGGGGGGCAGCTCACCGGAGCAGCGGCATGTCATGTGCAGCAACCCAACGTGCAGCACTGAGACAGCTGCAGTTTGCAGGTGGCGCAGAGCGTACGCCCCAAGTGCCCCTGCTCAGGTCGGGACGCAGCACCCACCTGTCAAAGGCGACATCCGGATCTACGCCCGGCGGCACGATCACGGAGCGGGCGCACAGCGGGCACACCTGCGCGTGGGGCGGGCAGGGCTGGGGTTGAACCGCGCCACCGAACAAAGCACACAGGCTTAGACAGCAGCAGGAATCAGTGCCGGGCTCTCACCAGCACGGTGTCCTGAGTGGCGGAGCGGCACGGGCACATGCGGTGCTCCAAGCTGCACGAGCAGGAGGCAGGTTGCAGTCACAAGCCAGACAAGAGTGGAGGCTGCCAAGAGCATGGCCGAGCATGCCGGCACAAGCGCCCAGCAGCCAACCGCTCTGCCTGCCCTCACCAGTAGACCTTGCCGCAGGACCCACACTTGAACGGCAGGAAGTCTATCTGTGGGGAGGGATGGGGGCAGCAGCGCATGCTTGATGCTATTGGTTTCCGGCAGCCGCAGTTGCAGCATTGGGCGCAGAAGACCAGCACAGAAGGGAGCGGCCACCTTGCACCGTGCAGCCCCGCCTGCACTCCACCTGCTCACCTGCTGGCAGTCGGGCACGGCGCAGTGCCGGCCCACGCTCATCAGATCGGCGGTGTCGCTGTTGGCCATGGCGCTGCTTTGCTGCTCGGTGGCGCCGGCGGCGGCGGCGGGAGCGGCGGCGGTTGTGGAGGCGCCTGCTGCTGGGCGCCTGCGGTCTGTACGCGCTCGCCTGGCAGTCTGCTGTGCTTCTGTGCACCAGCACAAGCTGGGTAAGCGCCAGGGAAGGTTCTAGCGCGGCTCGCAGCGCTGTCGGGTTTTGGTGCAGCGTCTCGGGGCTGGAAACGCGCCCGCAATTGCTTGGTGCGCTATATGGCTGGATCAGGCAGAATTTAATGTTGGCTCGCCAGCAGCCATGCAGCGGCATTGGCAGCCTGTGGGGCTGATCACGGCTCCCATCGGCCTCGGCATCGCTGTCAGGCGTCTTGGACCTGATCAAAGCCGGTGACCGTACCTGCCGCCATGCTCGCCGCAGCAAGTCGAGCCCTGGTGCGGCAGCAGCGGGCGGCCCCGGCGCTCTGGCAGGCTGCCCGGTGCTATGCCACGGGTGAGCAGTGGGTTGACCGGCATGCGGTGCAACACAACCAGTGTTTGCTCCGAGACCAGCACCGCACGGCCGCCTGGTCAGGGTTGCTGGGTTGTGCCAAGTTGGGGGAGGGTCCACCAGGCAAGTGGTGCAGGGCGATCGTCACTTGCAGGCCATGCCTGCTGCCGCCACCGGCCGCCGCCACCCCCGCTGCCTCGCTTCAAGCTCCCCTGCCGTTTCTCTGCAGGCGGGTCCAAGGTGGTGGAACTGCAGTCGGATGCCGAGTACCAACAGGTTGGGAGCTGCGCAAGTCAGGGGTGACCTGTGGCGGCCGCTGGTCACAGCTCGGCTGTGCCTGCTGCGACTGGGCCAAGGATTGCCGTGCACATGCGCGATGCGCCGCTCCTGCTGCTGCCCCTTGCGTAGGCCCTGAAAGACCTGACCGTCAGCAAGGGTGCGGCTGTCATCGACTTCACTGCCAAGTGGTGCGGCCCCTGCAAAATGATTGGTGAGCTTGTGCGGCGGCCTGGGTCGAGGGACGGTCGTTTTCACTGATGTGGCAGCCCCGTTGAATGCTCCCCTCCAAGTGCTGCCCCATGCCATGTCAGCAGCGGTTGCGTCTCAAGTTGCATGCCAGCTGCCGAGGCGTGCGCCCTTGCCGCCATGCCCAATGCCGGTCCGCTGGCACCCTCTGCTGCTGCTGCAGCCCCCATCTACGAGGAGCTGGCGGCGGAGTTTGGGGACAAGGTCAAGTTTTACAAAATTGACATCGACAACGAGGCGGTGCAGCAGGCGGTCATCGAGAACTCGGGTGGGGGCTCGGGGGCTGCCGGGTGCTGCACGTTGAGCCGGCAGCTGGGAGCAGGCTGGTTGCAGACCCGCTCAGGGGCTGTGCTCTTTGTGCTCAGCACATGTTGGCTAGTGCGTCTGGTGCACCAGCTCGCGTTTCATCATCCTGCACAGCCCTCTCACACCAGGCCCCCCTCCTGCTGCGCTGCTGCTGCGCAGTGGCGGCAGTGCCCACCTTCATTGGATACCAGGGGCCCGACCGGGTCACCGCCTTCAGCGGCGCCGACAAGGTGGGTTGAAAAACAGTGACGCCTGTACCTGGTGCTTACATTGGTTGGGTTGATGCTGTCACCAGCCATTTCCGCACATTGCAGCCTGGCAACCAGGAGCCCTCGCCAGCTGCCTGAATCAAGCTGCCCTGCACCCCACCACCCCGTCGCCCCCCCTGTTGTGCAGGCGATGCTGAAGCGCATGGCGTTGGAGCTGTCGGGCTCGATGGCCAAGTGATGGGCGGCCACCCACGTCCCCTGCCTCCCTGCTGAACAGTACTGCGGCCAGCCGAAATAATGCAATGCGGCGGCCTCTGAGCACTGAGCGCCTTGCGTCGCCGCCGGTGCGGCGCTTGATGTACCAGTATGCTACGCTCCCCTCCCCTAACGACTGCCCATTCCTGCTCTGCGCATCGAGCCTCCTGCCCACCTGTTTCACCGCTGTCGCTTGGTCCCTGCTACCATTAGACCTCGACTGTTGAGAACACCACAGCGCCACCCAAAAATGCCGCTTGAGCTGCAGTCACCAGCCCAGGGCACCCACGGCTCGACATGCCATCTGGAATGAGCACATTGTCCACTGCATCTGCCCTCCGCCTCCCTCCTAGCTCACAAGCCCTGGTCAGACTTGTCTGCCACACGCATTCGAAGCCTCAAGTTACACTGGGGGTGGCAGCGCCGTGCGGCATATCACACTGATGCTGCCACGCACGCGCCGCGGCTCCTCCCGCCAGTGCGCTGAGCGGACCATGACAGCCGCGCTCAGATCTCCTGGACGTGCAGGCCTGCAGCACAGGGTCGGGTTGAGCTGACGCATCATGAGTTGTGCGACGGCGGACACTGTGGACAAAGGATTCAATGCCGGCCCCGTGCGGCTGCACTCCCAGCCCATCGCGCCGCTGGCCAATCTGAGCCACTGCCGTTGCACATTGAAGTGCCGACTTTGCTTCCCAGCACAGGCTTGTGCCACTATCAGCCGCAACAGCACTGCCTCCAAGCTGCATGGCCAACGCTGCCCACATTTTGCCGCTCCCTCAGGCGAAGCAGCCGCAAGGCTTCTGCTGCTCCAACCCTGCTGCCTGCCACCAGCTGCACCACTCCAGGTGGGGCCTGCAGATCTGCAGCTGCGCCCGCTGCACGCCGGCTGCTGCTGAACGCGGCTGTGCTCCGCCCAGCTGCTTCGCACACCCAAGCACTGCGGCTGCACAGATGCACGTTCGCCTGAGTTGCCCCCGAACAACAACAGCTGTGGTGACGCTCGGCGCTCACCGGGGGGCAGGGACTGCTTCAGCTTGTCGGCCTTGTCAGCATCCGCCACGCACAGCGTGTACAGGTAGCGGCTGCAGCGGACCTGCGGCACCCAGGCAGCGGCGGCAGCAGGACGGGCGTCACGCCGGTTGACTGCTGACGCAGCAAGTGATTGACTGTGTTGTCCGTCGAACTCTGCAACTGCAACGCCAGCAGCTCAGGAAGCAGCGGAGCCACCTGGGCGAGCATCAGCAGCTGTGGCTGTTGTGCAGCGCTGCGACCACAAGCATGCGGCTGCATGAGCCAGCCGGGGGGTGCAGGGCAGCGCGCCGCGGGGCAGGGCGGCGCACCTTGAACTTGGTCACGTCGCCGCTCTTCTTGATCTTCACGGAGCGGGCATCCTTCCGCCGGGCGGTGAGGAGGAACTTCTTGATCTCCTCAATCTTCTTGGGCTGCGAGCGGGGCAAGGGGCGGGGCGCGGCGGCGGCGGTGGGCAGGCTGTGGGCGGCGGCGACAGCCAGGGGCTGCTGCGCGGCATGGCGCGGCGCCAGCCGCTGCTGTCATCCACTGCATCCAAGCCGAGTCCAGCCGCCTGGCAGCCGCCAGGGGCGCCGAGGCAGGGCGGCATGGCAGCGGCGGGGCTGCCCTGCTGCACTCCAGGCCGCTGCTGTGATGCTCGGACGCGCTGCACGAGCAGCTGGTGATGCTGCCGGCCCGCCAGCGCCCTGCTGCAGACCATCCATGGCCGCGCAGCGCCGCGCAGCTCACCATGGTGCCTGTTTTGCCCCCTGCACGCGCCACTGGCTTGAGAGAGGCCGGGGCAGGCGCGCCCGCCGCCCAAAGCCCCGCATGCGATGCGTGGCAAGGCCGCCCCATGCCCTCGACCCAGCTGCCGGGCTGCAACCCTGAGGCAATTTGAGCCGCTCTGGCGCCAGGGGCGGGGCAGACAGGCGCACCTCCAGGCCGGCGGCGCCCCGTCAAGCTCGGCCCCCTCGCTGAAGGCTCGAAGGCTCCACCAACCGCAGCGACCTTATGGAAGGCTTGCAGCTGCA
>RRZL01000042.1:504751-518863 GCA_006782975.1 Chlorella sp. Dachan
TGGCAGCAGCGGCCGCCGGCGGCGGCACGTCGGTGGCCGTCACCAGCCAGTACCAGCAGCACCAGCTGCAGCGGCAGCAGCGGCAGCAGGCTGTGAGCGCCTCATCAGCGGCCCTCAGCTCGCTGCACTCGATGGCGCACCAGCCGCTGCTGCCGCCACCGCAGCAGCAGCAGGCGGCCAGCCAGCGGCAGGTGTCGGCAGCAGCGGCAGCAGCGAGCGCGGCGGCGCGGCACATGTCGTCCTCGGCAGCCGCTGCACGGCAGTTCACAGGGGCGGTGCACCCCAGGTGAGCCCAGGAGCGGTTGCAGCAGACGAGCAGGGGCCGCTCTTGTCCAGAGCGCAGGAAGCTGTGCGAATGATCGGCCTGCAGCTCGGTGTTCTGCTGGCAGCGTCATTGTGCTGCATTCCAGGCCCGCCTCGCATGCACCTCCCAACTGAAATTGCTGCCGGCCCGCCCCCCTGCCCTCCTTGCAGCTCGGCGCAGCTGCAGCAGCCGCAGCAGCGCGGCGTCGCCTCCGCAGCAGCCACGCAGTCGCAGGCAGCAGCTGCAGCAGAGGAGGCGGTTGGTCTGGGCTCGATCGTGGAGTTTGAGCGCAACAAGGCGTACCTGGTTGGGCTAACTGTGAAGCAGCGGGCGCAGGGCTGGGAGATTGAGGTGCCCGGGTGAGCGCACAGCAACAGAGCCGGAGAGCCGGTTGGTGCCGTGTTCTGCATGTCAGCCGCACTGACAGCATGCTGAGAGCGCGCTACTGTGTCGGCAGCGTCCTTGCTTGACCACGCCACGTTTGGTGCCACGTCGCCAGACAGCCGTCAGGCGGCCAGACGTGGCGCTGTCGCCTGCAGCCGCCTGACCACCTTCAATGCCCCTGGCCCCTCTTGCTCTGCAGTGGCACGCGGTATGCGGTCAAGGCAGCCGACATCAAGTGCGTCATCGCAGGGCCGGGGCTGAGCCTGGAAGCACTGGAGGTGAGGCAGCGCGCCAACTGAGCACGCACGGGGTTTGCGGCGGACCGGGCGCAGCTGTGGCTCGTGTTGGGAGCATGTGTGCTGCGGCGCGCACCTTCCTGCCAGCTGTGGCCAGTGCGTTCACACGATGCTGCAAGCCCCCCAAGCAACGCTGCGTGGCCACAACTGCCCTCATGCAGCTCATCACGCGGGCAGCGGATGCGCTGGCTGAGGAGGCCAACCTGCTGCAGCTGGCCTGGGATGTGGCCACCGACGGCGGTGAGTCCCGGTGCACCGCCGCAAGCCCTCGCGACTGCCCTGGTGCCCAGCCTGCATGTGCAAAGCTGTCAGGCTATCCACTTGGCTGCCGCATGGCCGCCCCATGCTGTTCATGTATGCTGCCTGCCCGACTTCAGTCTTTCCATGTGCCGCCCCCTGCTCCCCGCCCTCCCCCTGCAGGCAGCCAGGCGGGCGACGTGTTCACAGTACCTGAGATGGCTGAGTTCCTGTTCAGCAACCGGAAGCCGGAGAGCTGCGCCGCCGCGCTGCGCCTGCTGCGCGACGACCGGCTGTACTTCAAGCAGGCGAGCGAAGGGCTGGGCATGGTAGCTGGGGCGTTTGGGCTTGGGCGCCCCCGCCTGCTGCCACTGCGTGTTGCCAGGCCAGGATGTGTGCGCCGCTCTGGATCAACAAACACCACCCCGCTGGCTCACGCAGCCCCACCCCGACCCCCCTCCCGGGTTAACCGCAGGCTGGCCGCAGCCCGCCCATGTTTGCGGGGCGCACCCGTGCGCAGGTGGATTCCATCGCCGCCGACCTTCGGCACAAGGAGGTGGAGGCCGCCGCCTGGGCGAAGTTTGTGGCAGATGTCCAGGCAGCACAAGCGGCCCCGCGGGCCAGCAAGCCCAGCGAGGCGGAGTGGCGGCAGGGGCCGCATGGCGAGCGGCTGGCGGCGCTGGAAGCCATGGCACTGGGGGACCTGTCGCGCGTGAGCCCCGAGCGCAGCCTGGCCACCCAGACGCTGGCGGGGCTGGGCAGGAGCCCGTCCACGCAGGTGGGGCTGCGCTTGCGAGGCGCCACAGGTGGTGCCATGGGCGCCTGCAACCCTTCCATCCTTCTCAGCCACCGGCCACCTCAACGGAATGAACGAAGCCCGCACTGCTTTCCGAAATCCCACCACGCCTGCTCCCTGCCTCCACTCCCCGCCCATAGGACGCCACCGAGCTGCTGCAGTCGGTGGGCTGGTGGCCGCCGCACCTGCAGCTCAACCTGGTGGCCGCCGGCATCAGCGAGCGCTTCCCGTCCGAGCTGGAGGTGGGCAGGCGGCTCACTGATGTGTCAACACTATTAGGGCGCCGTCTGCTTGCATTGGCCGCTTACTGCCTGCACCTGGCACTTGGCTGCCGCCGGCGGCAGCCTGGTCTGGTCACTGCTGGGCTCCAGTTCGAGTGTGCTCTCTGCACCACCCTTCTGACCAGTGCGCCCTGAGCCCCGGCACCCCCCGCCCTGTACAGGAGGAGGCGGCGCGGCTGCTGGACAGCCCGCCCGCCGATCCAGATGCGGGGCGGCGCCGCGACTTCACCCAGACCCACACCATCTACACAGTTGATGACGCCAGCACCACGGAGATCGATGATGGGCTGAGCCTGGAGCGCCTGCCCGACGGGCGCACCAAGGTGGGCAGACGTGGTGGCCTGCTGCTGGTCTGCGAGTTGGTCTGCGAGTGGGGTGCGGCGGGGCTTGCACCCTGGGGCTGCCGTTTGGTTTCTGGCACATCTCTACAGCTGCATCCCTTGCTCACACTGTCTCCCCGCCCCATGCTGCATCGCCAGGTGTGGGTGCACGTTGCCGACCCCTCGCGCTGGGTGGCCCCCGGCTCCCTGCTGGCCAAGGAGGCAGAGGTGGGGCGGGGCTGTTGAAGGGTGTGGTGGTTGCTGTTGGTCGACTGCTGTGGGCTTTGTTGTAGTTCAGCTGGGCACAGGCGGTGCCAAGAACGGCCGGCTCTGCCCGAAAGCTGCCGTCCTACTCTCGGCCTCCCTCCCTCCCACCAGGCGCGCACCAAGTCGATGTATCTGCCGACCGGCACCGTGCCCATGTTCCCAAAGAGCCTGGCGGAGGGGCCCTTCAGGTGCGTTATGGCCGGCTGTGACCCAGGTTTGCGGAGGCTTTGCGTTGTGACTCACGGCCCCCGCCACTTTGCCCATCAGGCCGCCGCCCTGCTGCATCTCGCCTTGTCTGCTCCCTCTGCCTCACGCGCAGCCTGCGGGCGGGTGTCACCACTGAGGCTGTGTCGATCGGCGCCTGCCTGACCGAGGACGGCGGGCTGGACCTGGACAGCCTGGAGGTGGTGCCCTCGCTGGTGCAGCCCGCCCGCCGCCTCACGTGAGCCGAGGCTGGGTGTGGTTGGCTTGGTAGTATGGACGCACGATGCACGCGACGTGTGCTTTGGCCAACCCAGCCAGTGCTGTGTTTGCACTGCGGGGGTGGCACTGCACGCCTCCTGCCCGGGGCAGCCACCCACTTCACCACCAACCTCCCACTGGCTTCCACTACTCCCCCCACCACAGCTACGTGGACGTGGACGAGATTTTCCAAGAGTGCACGGAGGAGGAGGAGGGCGACCTGTTTGAGCTGCGGCGGGTGAGGCTGGGCAGGGAATGCGCTGAGCTGTGCTGGAGCAGCCGGCCTGGCGCGCGGCAGGCTGGCCGTCTCCACCAGATGCCCAGCCGCCCCCCCTTCCATCGCAGTGCTACCCTACACTCCCTGGTGCGTCAGCTCACCTGCCACTGCCTCCGCCCCTCCCCCTCCCCCGCCCACCCGCCTGCAGCTGGCGGCCGCGCGCCGCGCCTGGCGCCTGGCCAGCGGTGCCACCGAGATCTGCATGCCCGAGTCGGTTGTGAGCGTGGATGGGGCGCACGAGGAGGAGCCGCGCGTCAGCATCGAGGAGGAGGACCAGTTCGCGTCGGCCTCCCGCCAGGTGGGGGGCAGGGGTGGATGTGCCGCGGCGTTGTGCAGCGTCCGCAGCCCAGCAAGACCTTGCGCCTAGTGGAGCCGCCGCTCCCATGCAAATTGTGGCCGTGGGCCACCAGGAGGCAATACGGAATGGAACAGGCATTGCTGCGTGGTACACACCAACAGCAAGCCTGGTGCCCCTCCCCTGTCTCAGCTGGTGGCCGAAATGATGATCCTGGCGGGCGAGGCGGTGGGCGAGCTGGGGCGGCGCCTGGGCGTGCCGCTGCCCTATCGCGGCCAGGCAGAGCCAGTGCTGCCTGATGCCGATGAGCTGGCGGCAGGTGGGGAGGGGAGGGTGGGGAGCTGTGGGCTCCGCACGACAACAGCCCGCAGCTTGTGAGCTGCTGTGTGCAGGCAGAGTGGCAGCCTTGCGCCCCGCCCCGCCCCACATGTCGCGAGGTTCTGTGGCCTCGGTTTGCGCCCACCCTCAACCCTGCTTGCTGCCACACCCACCCCCTCCTTCCCACCGCAGTGCCCCCCGGCCCCTGCCAGGCCGTGCTGCTGCGCATGCGCATGACTCGCAGCGTGATGGCCACCGCTGTGCCGCTGCGCCATGCTGGGCTGGGCCTGGAAGCGTATGTGCAGTTCACCTCGCCCATCCGCCGGTGAGCGGCGCGGCAGCAGGTTGTGGCGGGGAGGCAGGCGGTGACGGTACGCGGCAGTGCCCTCGCAAGGTGGCTGCACCTCAAACTGTACGGCACTGCGGTGTTGCAAAGCGGTTGGCCGACCCCCACTCCCGCACCTTCCAGCACCCACCCTTGCCCCTGCCCTGCCCGCCCCTCCCCTCCCGCCCCCAGCATCTCCGACCTGCTGGCCCACTGGCAGCTCAAGGCGGCGCTGCGCGGCGACGCCCTGCCCTACGACACCAGCCAGCTGTCGGATGTGGTGGAGGCGTGCGGGGCCACCACCCAGGCGCTGATGAAGCTGGAGCGAGAGGCGGAGTCCTATTGGGTGGCCGAGTACTTCCGCCAGGCCGCCAGGTGAGCGATTGTGTTGCTGGTGAGAGCTGGTGAGAGCTGTTGAGGGCCGGGGCGCACTGCGGCGTGCGGTGGGCTGCGCCTGGCAGTGGCAGTGGCTGCACTCCCGGCCGAGCGTCTTAGCTGCTGCGGGCTTTGGCAATGGGGCTCGCGGTCCGCTTGGTGCGGCATGTGGCAGTGGCAATGGTGACCGGGTGCAAGCAGCCCTGCTCACCCGCTGTGCTGTCCCTCTGCTTCCCCGCAGGTCAACCCCCCCGCCCGCCTGGGAGGTCACCTTCCTCTGCTGGCTCAAGCAGGAGGTGGGCCTGGGCGGCTGCATGTGGCTCCATTTGGGGCTGTTTTAGGCATGCCTGCGGTCATTCGGTTGCAGTGCGGTGCACCACACACCACCCCCACAGGATCCGCCTGCTGTGTCCTTCAGCCTTCACTGATGTTCCCTGGCTCTGCCCCGCCTGCCTTGTTGCTTGCCATGCAGGTGGGCCTGGGCCGCGTGCTGCTCGACGGGCTGGGCCTGGAGACCGTGGTGCGCATCAACTCGCCCGTCCAGGTGGGCATGGGGGCACTGCTGGCATTGGGCAATGGGGGACTGCTGGCATAGAGCAAGGCTGACTGGGGCAGCCCAGGGGTGTTTCTGGTCTGCCAGCTCGCCTGCGCCGTGAGCTCCATCGCCCACAATGCTGCTGCATCCCACGCCACGTGCTTTCATTGCGTACTCGCTCACCGCCCATCAACCCGCACCTCTGCGCTCCCCCCGCCCCTCCTCCCCCCCCGCCTGCCACTGCAGCCCGGCGAGCAGCTGGTGGTCAAGTGCTCGCACACTGACGTGAAGATGGGCATGTGGCGCCTGGACGCTGTGGATCCAGACCACGTGAGCCGGTATGACGTCCGCAATGTGGGCCGCGGTGTGCGCCAGACAGACGAGCCCGACTACTTTGCAATGGAGCTGGCCTGAGCGCGACTCACTGGCCCTCAGTGGCTGGGGCGTGGCGGCTGCCATGGCCGGCTGGCCGTGCGGCGACCTGTACACTAGCACAAGATTATTTGCGCCGCCTGGCGGCCGCGCCACATACGCCAGCACGCACGCCCGTCCAGCCACGGCTTGCGGAAGTGCAGGCCGGAGCTTGCGCCATGCTATTGCCTTGAGAAGATACCTCCTCACCCAAACCTCCTGTGATGGGGCTGGGGCGCTTGCCTGGCAGCCCGCTGTTTCCCATCCTCCATTCTTGCAACGATACATGCGTACCTTACCTCGCCCCAGAGCCAACCCTCCTGCACATACCTCGCCCGACCGCCTCTCTCCCGCACACCCCCTGCTCTGTATTTTGTTCGCCGCCGGCCATCCCAACCTCTGCTATACATCCATCTTGCCTGCCTGTTTACACACGGCCGCACAGCAATGTGCTGCGGCGGCCCTCTGGATTCAAATGATTGACGCGCCTTCCGCCAATGCACACACACGTTGCCCGGTAAAATGACATGGAAGACACCAGTTCATGGCTCATGCTGGGCCTCGCCCTCAGCTGCTCTTCTCCTCAGGTGCCGACCGCGTCTGCAGTGGGCGGTGGGCACGCGAGGGTGGGCCGCCGTCAGCAGGCGGGTGCCTGTAAGGCGCTGCACCGCTCTTGTGGCAGGTGCTTGCTTCGTCCGGCGGCGGCAGCAGCCGCACACACAGCAACTTTGCACAGCACCCGTGGCCCACGCCCATTTTCCACACGTTGGTGTGCTGTGGCAATGGCCTGCCCAGCAGCACCACACAGCAGCAGCAGGCGTACAAGGCCACCATGCGCCGCCCACCTTCCACAGGCCGTATGCGGTGGAGATAGCGAGGAAGAGGCCCATGGTGGGCGTGAAGGCGGGCAGCACGTAGCTCGCCACCCACGCGTCCATCTCCTCGCTCATGAAGCCCTGCCAGGGTGACAAACATGTGGGAACAGCAGGGGGGTGACCAGGCTGCGGCAGTGGTGCAACGGCAGCTGCAGCCAACCACCACCAGCGTGGCAGCAGTGACGTCGTGGCTGCCAGCAGCAAGCCCGGCATGCTGTTGCTTCCCCCCACAACCGGCCCAGGCACCACAATGTGCCGCTCAACAATCAAGCCAACCAACCAAGCCAACCATCCAAGCCAATCCATCCATCCATCCATCCATCCATCAGCCGCGCACCGAGCCGGCCACCAGGATGCCCTCAACGAGGATGACAAAGAAGAGGGTGGCCAGGGTGGCCACCACCGTGTTCTCAAACTTCTGCACCGCCGTCTGGGGGCCACCGCCATACACCTGGTCGCGCACGGGGGCAATGACCGTGGGCCCCTGCTTCTTGCTGCTGCCGCCCGCTTTCCGAGGCCCGCGCCTCAGCTGCCACATTGGGGATGGGGGACGGGGGACGGGGGACGGCGGGTTGGTGAGGCAACTGCGACACTCGCAAGTACGATTCACGGGCGCCATGTCGCATTCACCTGTGTGCCTGCACAGCCCACAACACAACCCTGTTGCCGCTCCCCTCACCAGCTGCTCTGCCGCCAGCGGCTCATCTTCTGCCGCCGCCGGTGCCGCCTGCTGCTGCTGCTGCTCCTGCGCCCGCGCCGCTAGCCGTGCGGCTCTCTGCACCACAACATGCAGCGTGAATTGGGAGGGTCAGGCAGGCAGCCAGAGGCAGCGCCGCTCGCTGGGTGCGAGAGTAGCAAGTCTGGGGCGAGTCCTTGCCTGCTGTGGCCGGCACTGCTGCACCAGCGAGCGGCGCGCTGCGCGTGGCACCACCAGCGCCGAGCTGCTGGCTGCCAGGGAGAGCGGTCGGCACTGGCTCTGCATCCTGCCGCTGCTTTTGAAGCTGTCGGATTGAGAACTGATTGGAGGGACGAGCAGAAGCAATAATATCTGGCGCATTCCGAAGATCGGTGCCGGTCAAGCAGGGCTTTTGCATGGGAACAGCACCCTCAGCAGGCCTGACGTTCTGCCTAAGCTGGATGCTTGCATGGTCTTAAGCCACGGGCGCCAGTCCATTTCCAGCACACAGGCACGCCCCCTGCCCCTGCCCAGGGTTTTGCTCGCGGGGCCCTGCTGCCCAGGGGCCCTAGGTACACATCAGGCCTCCCAAACGTGTCGGAAGCTTCTATGCAAGCGGTGGCAGGCGCGCCACGGCCATCCATGACGCCCCCAGTGCGCACCGCCCGCGGCCGCCCGGCCGCTGCCGTCATCAAGCCGCCGCCGCGCTCCTGCGACACATTTGTTGCTCTGCCGGATGCTACGGCCGATGGCAGCGTCGTGTTTGGCAAGAACAGTGACCGTGAGACAGAGGTGAGGTGGGCAAGCGGCTGCCTGGGGGGCTGTCGATGAGCTGTGGACACCTCGCAGCTGTGTCAGGCCAACCTCCTCTCCTTCCGCTACTCGCTCCCTGCTCTCACCCTGCTGCTCCCAACATCCTCACAGGAGGTGCAAGAGGTGGTGGCCTTCCCAGCAGCAGACCACGCACCCGGGAGCACAGTGCGGTGCACATACATTGAGGTGCCGCAGGTCCCCCACACATTTGCGGTTGTGCTGTCGCGGCCCACCTGGATGTGGGGCGCGGAGATGGGCGCCAACGACAAGGTGGGGGGGCTGAAGGCACCCTGCCGGCCGGTGAGCGCGGGTGGCTTACGTGCTGGCATACGTGACGGTGACGCATGATGAACATGCCCCCTCGGCTGTGCCGAGTGCAACGCATGCCCATCTGGCTCCCGGTGCAGGGCGTGGTGTGCGGCAACGAGGCGGTCTGGACCGTGGAGCCCTCTGACGGAGACAAGGCGCTGCTGGGCATGGACCTTGTGAGGTGAGGGTTGCGGGAAGGCAGGTGTGTGGACGGCTACCAGCAGGGATCCAAGGAGCAGGGGCCAAGTTGTTGTTGTGGCCCCTTTCAGTCCCAGTCTTGCCCATCTTGTCCGCGGGCCAGGGTGTCCATGCATTCTGTCTTACAGCTGCGGCTCTGCCTGCACCGAGCGCAGGCTGGCGCTGGAGCGGGCCACCACTGCAGCTGAGGCTGTTGATGTCGTCACCTCGCTGCTCGAGGCGCACGGCCAGGGCGGGCCCTGCGAGGAGGAAGGTGGGCTTGGTCTGTAGCTGTGAGCTGTGAGCTGCAGGGAAGGAGCTGCTTTGCTGAGATGCCACGCCGGAGCATCCTTGCATGCTGCTTGTGTGTGCAGGCACGCTACTGCCGCGACACAGCCACCCATGCCCCCTGCTTGCAGGCAACTGGTCCTACCACAACGGCTTTTTGATCGCCGATGCTCACGAGGCGTGGGTGCTGGAGACGGCGGGCAAGTGGTGGGTGGCGCAGCGCATCACTGAAGGCGAGTGGCAGCATGGAGTGCTGCGGATGTTGCACTACACTGTTGCACCACCCGGCTGCAGCCGATGCCATCGAGGTTTGCTGTACAGCTGCCAGCTTGGTATGACAGGATTGCGCCACCCCTCCCCCCACCCCACCCCACCCCCCGCAACACCCTCCCTGCCTCCCTCAACCTTTCCCCCTCAGGCGTGCGCAACATCAGCAACGTGTTGTCCATCCGCACCGACTTCCAGCGCTGCAGCAGTGGGTTGCAAGACTATGCGCAGCAGCGGGGCTACTGGGACGGCCAGGGGCCGTTTGATTGGGCTGCCGCGTTTGCAGATGGCGGCGCGCCGCCGCTGGGCCGGCTCAACAGCGGGAGAGAGGCCAGCGGCTACAAGTGAGCCACCCAAGCGGTACTCAGTGCACCATGCTCTCTTTAGTGGGGCAAGGATGAGTTCCCCCTGCTCCTTGGTTGGCAGCAATCCATTCTTTGACCATGGGCACAGCCTGAATACCTGCCTTCCCTAACCCTCCGCTGCTCACAGGCTGCTCAAAGATGCGGCGCCCGCCATCGACCCAGCCGCCATGATGCGCATCCTGCGGGACAGGCCCAGCGGCATCTGCATGACTGGGGGCGGCTTCCGCAGCAACGGCAGCCAGGTCAGCCGCTTGCTGCCGGCGGCAGCGAAAGATGGGAAGCATTGCAGCTGGTTTACGGCCTCGCCCGACCCGAGTCGCAGCGTGTTCAAACCCTTCTCATTCGCCTCCGGCTCACAGCCAGGCGGCAGCGCGCACACCGTGGCGCTGCCGGCGCGGCGCAACCCGCCCCATGCGCTGTGGCAGGCGTGGCAGGCGGTGTATGAAGGGCGGCATGGTGGCTGCAGCAAGCCCTCGCAAGCAGCCCTGCGAGAGCTGGAGCAGCGAGGCTTGGATGCCGGCGGCGGGCTCACATTTGCGGCAGCAGTGGAGGAAGAGCTGCGGTTGTATGGGCGGATGCTGGCCTGACTGGGTGAAGCGGCCTGTACTGATGCTGCAAATGGCAACCGGCTTGGCACTGCCTGGCAATGCCTGAGATACTGTACACATGTATGTTAGTGTCGCCACTACAGCAACAGGATGGTTACAAGGGGCAGCGCAATGCCGTGTCATGACAAGGTTCCCACCAGCAACACCTCTTTTACACGCCAGCCGGGAGCAGCAGCTGGCCTTGGAGCACCGTGACTGCCGCCCCGCTGACCACAACTCGCCGCTCCTCTGCCTTGACCTCAACCAACAGCTCGGCGCCGCGCCGGCTGCACTGCCGCGCCGCCAGCCGCTGCTTGCCCAAGCGCTGTGCCCAGTAAGGGCCCAGCACGGCGTGTGCACTGCCAGTGGCTGGGTCCTCCTGTCGCAAGCGGGGGAGGGCAATGGTTAGATGCACACGTGGCATGAGCGCTCAGTTACGCGCGGGCTCCCAGAGCTGATAGAGAGAGGGTGTTGCAACATGTCGGCAGCCGCACACTAGGCCCAGCAAAGCAGCACGTTAATGCCTGACCTCAATGCCTGCCCAGGGAGCAAAGAAGCGCGAGACAAAGTCGTGGCGGCTGCCGTCGCCTGCGGCAGAAGGAGGAAGCAATGAAGATGGCACATCACCAACAGTGACGCAGGACAGGAGGCAAGACGAGCGGCCCACGTCTTCAGTGGCTGGTTAATGGTGATGCCGCGGCCACCCTGCTCCACCTGCGCACCACTCCACCTCGTGCCCTCGCACCTGCCATGCTGACTATCACGCCGACCAGCTGCCCGCCTGTGTGCGCCGCCCCCAGCTGCGCATTGTTGGGCTTCAGCCCCAGGAAGGCCTCCCGGGTGGCGGGCCCCTCGTCACGCAGCACCACCAGCAGGTAGCGCAGCGTGGGGTCGTACAGCAGCGCATCCAGGGGAAGGCCCCCCACAGTGGCCTGGGGCAGGAATCAGAGCGGATGCAGGGGCAGGCTTCAGAGAGTGGCCTGGGCTGCTTGCCTGGCTACCAGGAGTGACATGCCCAGACACAAGGGAAAGGAGCCGCGCCCCCAGCTGCTCGGTCCACCCATGCCAGCTGTTACACAACCCTCCCTCCCTCTCACCTGCACCACAGCCTCCATGCCCGCCGGCACAGCCTCAGCTGCCGCTTCAATCAGCGGGAGGTCCATGGAGAGTAGCTCGCTGCCTGCGCCATGGCCCCCGCCGCCGCTGCTGCTGCTGCTGCCATTAGCCGCCGCCTGTTCACCGTGCTGTGCCCCCTCGCCCGCCGGCTGCCGCGTAACAATGAGCTCGCCACTGAGCGTGTCAAACACGAGCTGGCGGGCGGGGTTGCGTTCCCCAAAGAACAGCGCAGCCGCGGAGGCTAGGGTGGCATGCCCGCACAGCGGCACCTGACGACAGGGAGGTGCGGAGGAGGGGAGGGCTGAGTGGTGCCGATTTGAGCAGAGCAGTCTTGATATGAGCAGACCAGTCTTGCGCTGCCCAGCCCGGCAACCATGCCGCGTCTGCCCGCACTGGCGCGCACCTCTATCGCAGGCGTGAACCAGCGCAGCCGGAAGTGGGTGCAGGCAGCAAAGTCACTGCTGCCATCTGTGGTCTCCAGGAACGCGGTTTCAGACAGGTTCATCTCGGCAGCGACCTTCTGGCGCGTGTCGTCTGAGAGCGGCAGCGCCGAGGGCGGCAGCAGCACCACCGCCGCGGGGTTGCCGCCAAACGCTTCCTCCGTGAAGGCATCGATCTGCAGATTGAGGCAGGGCATCAAGCACAGAGCGTGACCTCGACTAGCAGTGCCGCGGAGTGCAGCGGCGGCGGCGGCGGCGGCGGCAGTGGTGATGCAGGGTCGCCTGACTGCGCCAACAGCAATCACACATGCGGTTGCAGCAATGTGGCTGCCCACCTGGTAAAACTGCAGGCTCTTGGCGGAGTTGGGCATACTGGCGGCGCGGCTGAGGTTTGACGCCGGCAGGGGAGCTATCAATGGATCCGATTGAGTGCTTAGCAAGCTCAATTTGCTGCCACTGGTCCTGATGGCCCTCTTTTGGTGCAATTGGACACCCATGCTGCCGGCCTCCGACATCCCTGATACCGCTGTCGCTGCCCATCGCCTCCCCATCAGAGCTTCAAACCCGAAAATGCTGCCCGCGACCTGCCTGCGGCTCAGCGCTGCGGCGCCGCTGGTGGCGCGCGCGACCGCTGCCGCCGGGCCCCAGCGGGTCGCCCAGCTGTTCAGCAGTGGTCGGCGGTCTCGCAGCAGCAGGCCGGGCGCGCGGGCGATCGTCAGCCAGGCGCGCAAGGGCCTGTCCGAGCTGCTGAGCCTCTCCAAGAAGTAAGCGCGGCCGCCGTTTGATGCGGGCAGCGGTCCTGATGTGTAATGCGGCATGGCAGCCCAGCCAGTAGCACTTCAACCCCCGCCGCCGCCGCCTGCAGCCAAACGCTGCCCGACCCCATCGCAGGGATGAGGTTGAGAAGCCGCCTCCGCTGCGCCCCGGCAAGGTGTCTCCCAAGCTGGAGGTGCCTGCACACATCCCGCGGCCGCCGTATGCTGAGACCGGCTCAATGCCGGACTGGGATCCCAACCCCCAGGTGACATCTACGGAGGGTGAGGGACATCTGGTGACGCCCATCATCTTTACGAGGGGGGTAAAGGGATGCTCACCTCCCGCACTTGCTGCACACTGCAGATCCACGATGCGGCGGGGATTGAGAAGATGCGGGCGGCGGGCAGGCTGGCGGCGCGGGTGCGTCTGCCGCTGCTGCTGCTGGCGGGTTGCGCAGCACGAGCAAGCGTGGGCCACACCGTGTTGCAGAGGCAAGCGACAGATGCTGCAAGATCATCTTTATCTGCATCAGAGCGCGCATATCCGCTGCCGCCCCTTGCCTTGTGTTGTGCTGCCGCCAGGTGCTGGACATGGCGGGCAAGATGGTGGCCCCGGGGGTGACCACCGACGAGATTGACCGGGCGGTGCATAAGATGATCATCGAGGCGGGGGCCTACCCCTCCCCCCTCAACTACGGTGAGTGCTGGAGTGGAAGGCAGCCTGTTGTGGGGGCTCTGTTGCAAGGAGGGCTTTGTCACTGTGCAGTCCGTTGAGCTGGCCCTGCTGCTGCTGGTGCTGCACGTGCTGCAGCCGGCGCATCCCCTGCCTCGTGCCGCTGTCGGCGCAACCCACCTGCCTGCCTCCCTGCCAACCCTGGCGCCGGCCCACTGCCCCAACCTCCCGCCCTCCCCGCCGTGCACCGCAGGCAAGTTCCCCAAGTCGGTGTGCACCAGCGTGAACGAGTGCATCTGCCACGGCATCCCCGACTCACGGCCGCTGCGCGACGGAGACATTGTCAACATCGACGTCACCGTCTACCTGGATGTGAGGCGGGCTGGGGTTTAAGGGCTGCTGGCCTGTGGGTGCCGCGCGGCAGCAGGCTTGGCAAGGATGTGTGGTTGGGTGCCGGTGCTGAGGCCTCCTGCCCAGCCGCCTCCACAACCTCACCCAGGCGACCCCACCCACCCGTGCACCCCGGTCCTCCCGCCTGCCCTCTGCAGGGCTACCACGGAGACACGTCGCGCATGTTCTACGTCGGCAACGTGCCGGCCGCGGCAAAGCAGCTGTGCGAGGCGACCAAGGAGGCGCTAGATGCGGGTGGGTGGGTGCCGCGGGTGTGCAGGGGGATGGGGTGGCTGGCTGCCGAGCGGCCTGCCCGGCAGCCCCAGCAGTGGATGAGCGGCGTTTGTGCTTGCTACAACCCAAGTCTGCAGCCCGCTGCTGTTGGCAGCCCGCTGCTATTCTTCCCGCTGCCTGTCCCGCTGCACTAGTGAAGTTGCAGAGGCGATGCTCCATGCAATGCCTGCCCATCTGCCTCCCCCCCCCCCCCCCCCCCCCCCC
>RRZL01000042.1:519291-536496 GCA_006782975.1 Chlorella sp. Dachan
CACCACCCACCACACCACCCTCCCTCCCTCCCCTCCTCCGCTGCCCGGCAGGAACAACGAGCCGGGCGTGATGCAGAAGGGCATGACCTTCACCATCGAACCCATGTTCACCGCCGGCCGCCCTGGGGAGCGCTACTGGGCAGACGGCTGGACGGCGGTGACCGCCGACGGCTCGCTGGCGGCGCAGTGGGAGCACACGCTGCTGGTCACCGACAACGGCGTGGAGGTGCTCACCAAGTGGGAGGGCGGCATCCCAGAGTGAAGAGCTGTGCCTGCCCGGACTCGAGTGTTGGCGTTCTGTGAGACGGCTCGCAATGGGCGCCGTTCCTGTTCTCTTGCGCGATAGCTTTGCCGTGCTGTGCGCACATGAGCGGAGAGTGCTGAACCCTCCCGCCGCTTCGCCTGCCCGTGTGTAGAGTCTGCCCCGTGCCTGTGCCCCGTCCTTGTGTACTAACATCCTCTGATGGTCTCAGCACTGCCTAATCTTTTCTCAGCATACCCCATTCCGTTCCCCTGCCGCTGCCTTTCATTGAGGCCCCGCCTTCTGACTATTGACCCTTGCAACATGACAGCATAAGGATCTGCGGGGAAGCGGAACGAAGCAGAGCAAGAGCAGGCAACATGAAATGGGTCCTGGAGGGATTGGTTTGGGTGGAGGGTACATAGAGAGCAAGGTATGGCACAGGGTGTCAGTACACTGGCAGATGAGGGAGGGGGGGAGGTCACGCCCTGCTAGGATTGCGCAGCCGCGGCTGCAGCAGCCGCCGCCGCCGCTGCCGCCGGCAGGGTGGGCGGCCCCACCACTGGCTGCTGCTGCACCTGCTGCTGCGCCTGCTGCTGTACCTGCTGTTGCAGCACCGCCTGCACCGTCGGCTCCTGCTGCCGCATGGCCTCGAAGTGTGGCCGCCAGGCCAGCGCTATGCCCGCTGCGCCCGCTAGGAACAGCCCCAGAAACGCGGCATCCCCCAGGGTGAACCCGCCGCTCGTCTGCCAAAACCGGCGCAGCACTGTGGCGTGCCGCTGCATGCGGGCATCCTCCGTCCGCCACTTGAGCCGCTGCGCCCGCCCCTGCACCGTAGCAGGAAGCAGCGAGGCGGTCAGCGGGCGCGGGAAGGGGGCTGCTCCTGGGGGTTGGGGTGGGAGCGGCCAGGGCGGGGGGCAGCTGCAGCTTGCAGTCAGCAGTTTGAACACTCCCCTTCACAAGCCTGCCCCTCAGCACCAGATGTCTCGTAGGCGTCAACTCCACAGCCCCACTCCCACTACCCACCTTGTTCTCCTGTGCCTGCTGCTTCTCCCACTCCCATGCCGCCGTCTTGGCCATGCGCTCCGCATTCATGCGCCGCTGCGCGTACTGCCGCTCCTCGTAGTCCGCAAAGCTGAGATGGCGGGGATGGGGGGCACCAACATGTGGGAGGGGAGAGCAGTTGGCTTGGCACTTCCCTTCGCCAGGCTTAGCACCTTCCCTCCGCCAGGCTTAGTGCCTTCCCCATTCGCCTTGCGCTGTCCTGTCCTGGCCCAAAATACGGCCAGCCCCGGACCCAAACACGAGCCCCCTGCCCCAGCACCCGCTTACTCAGCGCTCATCCGCTCCCACCAAGCCTCGAAGCGCGAGTCAAAGTCTCCAACGTCGGGCTGGCCCCAGGGAGCGGGGTTCCGGCCCGCGCCTGCCGCTGCATCCTCAAACTCTTCGGCGAACCCAGCGGCCTGCGGGGGAGGATGGAGAGCAGCAGGGGTGATGCCGAGAGGGCTGGAGCGCATCTGTGGATGAGGATAGTGCAACGTGCAACATTGCCTGCTCCTGTTTTGCCCTGCAAGACCGCACAGCCCAAGGTGCTGCACAACATTGACCGGCGCAACCAGCAGCATCCGCCGCCCTACCCGCATCGCGTCATACTGGCGCCGCCGGCCCTCGTCCCGCAGCACTCGGTACGCCTCCTGCACCTCGTGGAACCGGTTCAGCTCGGCCCGCCCCACATCCGGGTTGCTGCGCAGGGCAGGGAGGAGGCATGTGGAGGAGCTGGACACACCAACTTGTTGCAGCACCAGTTGAGCTTGGCCACAGGTGACCCACTGCTGGTGGGTCACCCGGAAAGAGCATGCACGCTGCACCTGGCATGCGATCACATGTCTGCCAGCCTGGTGGGTCACTTCCCCCCCCGCACTGATCGATCGGCCAAGCCCCATCACCCATCAGCAGATCATGGCAGGCGATGCACGGCCAACCCCAGTGCCAAGCTGCTCACGTGTCTGGGTGGTGGTGGAACACGGCCTTGCGGTATGCCGCTTTGATCTCCTGCAGGCTGGCATCCTCTGCCACTCCCAGCACTTTGTACAGGTCCAGCCCCATGGTTGCCTGCTAGCCAGGCCTGCTGCAGCCAGGCGCCCTGCCGACGGCGGCGGCGGCAGCAGCGGCAGCGGCGGCGACGCTCGCAGCGGAGCCCGCTTGCTGCTCAGAGCTGTAACTCCAGGCCCTCCGGCACCACTGTCACAGCAGCGCCAGCGGCCCACGAGGCCCGTGGGCCGGAAACGGATTCCGAAGCTGCGCTGCAAGCCGCGTGCGCCGCTCCAGCTGCTGCTGTATGACGAGTAAAAGAATGAGTGATGAGACGGAGCGAGCAATAAAGCCGCAGGCAACGCAGTGCTGCTGCCGCCAGCGCTGCGGCGAGGGCACCCAGCAGGCCGAGAGCTTTGCTCAACTGCGATCATGCTCATCTGCAATCGGCTAATCTTCCTGATCATGCAGAAGTACGTTTTCAGACAGCCACTTAAGGGAACCGCATGCACTGCTGGCATGGTGCCCCACCATGCAGGGCAAGCCTTCCTGTGGCGCAGCCTCGCTCGTGTCGTTTGCAGGTGATGCTCAAAACAGACAGAATGTGGTACCAGGATGCTGAGGCTGCAACAGAGTTTGAGTGCTGAAACAGAGAAGCTGTAAGGTACAATCAATGCATACAGGGGTCAGGATACAGGGAGCCCAACTTCGCCGCCGCCGCCCTGCCGCCCCGGCCGTGCCAGCAGCTGCGAGCCGCGCGGGTAGCAGTCTGGCAGGCGGTGCGGTCGCGCTGTCGCTGCCTCAAAGCCCTGCCGCTGCCAAAAGCGCACGGCGTGGGGTAGGGCGACGCACGAGAAGGAGGCAGCTCGGGGGGCCAAGAGGGCTAGGGCGTGGCGCACAAACCGCGCTCCCAGGCCGCCGCCGTGGTGGGAGGGCAGCAGGCACAGGTCGTGCACAAACAGGTGGGCCTGCTGCCTGGCTGGCGGCGGCGGCGGCAGGGCGTGGTTCAGCGGCGGTGGGGAGGAGGGGTCGCAGACGACGTGGATCAGCAGATAGCCGATGACATGGGCATGGGGGGTGGATGCGCCTCGCACCGCCACAAACGAGCAGCCGTGGCGCAGGATGGACTGGAACACGTGGTGCTCCTCCCACAGCTCAGCAGGGTAGGCCGCGTGCTGGATGCTCTCAAACGCCGCAATGTGGGCTGGGCTGGCCGGCAGGAAGGCGATGTCGGCGTGTGGGTCGTGCCGCTCCCGCCCGTGCTGGTGCGGCCGGCGCTGCTGCTGCTGCTGCTGCTGCTGCTGCTGTTGCTGCTGCTGGCGCGGGGACTCTAGCAGAGGCGTGCCTCTTGCAGGCGTCCCAGCCCTGCTGCTGGCAGCTGGCGCAGCAGGGGTTGACTGCTGCCGCTGCCTCTGCTGCGGCTGTTGCAATTGCCGCTGTTGCTGCTGCTGCTGCACCATGCTGCCTTGCAAGCAGCGCGAGACCACCATGCACTATCTGTGATCACTGAATACACCTGCAGGGAATGAAATCGCCGGTAAAACTTCAAACATCCAGCCTCACGCACCACCAGCAAAGCAGTGCAGCCATCCTCACCGCCCCACCGCAGCGGGTACTGCTGCGGGGGGTCTGGAGGGGCCCTGCAGCGACGCTCTGCTGGACTACTAGCTTTACGATGTCACCTTCCTTCTGGATCACTGCGAGCGGCTTGAGAGCTGCAGGGACGCTGAGCGGTGGTGGTGCGGCGGCTGTGAGGCACCAGGAGGAGTGTCTGTCGATCCAGCAAATTGTGGATGCCGCTTGTAGTGCAAGATGGCTGCCAAAGCGAGCGTTTTGCACTCCTTCGGCCTGCATCCGCCTGCTCGGCTGCACCATTGGCAGCAGTGCACGGCAACATTGGGGTGTCTTAGCTGTTGCGTGTGCTGCTCGTCAGTCCGATCGTTCGCGCCTTGGCCACTCAGCAAGCCTGCACGCTCGCAGCCACACTCGGTCGCCGCCTGCAGCTCCCTGCTCATCCCCGGTGCCAGCTACACGCGCCCAAGAAGACCTCACAATGTCCGACCCAGCGCCACAGCCCTCCACAAGCGCACCAGGGGCAGCACCGCCCGCGGCAGCGGCGGCCAACGGCAGCGCCCGCAGTAGCGGCTGCCCACCCCACGTGCTAGAGGTGAGTTGGGCATCCAGATGGTCAGGTCAAGACTTGCTTTGCAAGCTGTCTCACGAGTCTGCAGATGGCCGCCTCCTCCCCTGCCGCCCAGCGGTAGTGCCTGCTGCCACCCCCTTGCTGCCCTGCAGGCCATCTACGGCAAGCAGGCCAACAAGAAGGAGCAGCTGGAGCGCAGCCTGCACCGCTGGTGGACAGGTGGGAGGTGGAGGGGGTTCCACTGCTTGCTTTCTTCCAGTGCCAGGCATATATGAGCAGCTGCCTGATGCTGCATGCTGCGCTGTCGCAACGCGGTGCCACTCCTCCACCGCCGCCGTCTCTTCATCCGTGGTCCTGGCCTTGGCTCCGCACCATCCCGTGCAGAGTATGCCGACCGCAAAAACGACGAGGAGGAGTACGTGGCGGACTCGTTGCTGTATGACAGGCGGCACCTGCCGCGCACAGCCCCCGCCCCCGAGTGCGTGGCACGCTTTGCAGCAGAGGAGGCCGCAGCGGCAGCGGCAGCGGGCCAGCAGCAGGCGCAGCAGGGACAGCAGGCAGCAGCGGCGGCAGAGGGGCAGCCAGCGGCGGCGGGAGCAGGGCAGCAAGCTGCTGTGACATCATAACCAATCAGTTACATTCTAATCTAGCATTGCTGTGGCTGTGCAAGTATGTTTTCATCCGTTCTACAGCTCATCATGTGTACTACCATCATCACAGGCAGACGACTAGCATGCCAGGCCACCACCGTCAGGTGAAGTAGGACAGGCGGCGGCTCTGGAGGCCCTGCTTGCTGCCGCTGGTGCCAAACTGGTTGGCCCACTCCTTCAGCTCCTGCGGGGCCAAGCCAGCAGAGAATTCCCGTGTCAGGCCTGATGACCCAAGCGGCTGTTGCGTCAGCTCCGACCCAGCAGCTGTGGAGGCAGTTGGTGGCACACGTCTTGCTGTCCCGCACAACACAGGGGGCACCCACACGGCATGCAGGGGCGCCCACACAGCAGGCAGCGCCCCTCACCTGGATGGTTGTCGAGTCGGGGTCCACGCTGGGGCCCACCTCCTTGACAGCCTCCTCAAAGTCCTGCGCAGGGTCGAGAAAGGCAGGCAGGATGTTGGGTGCAGGCGCTGGAGGCAGCACAGGGTGAATCACAATGTGCTGAGCTGGATGGGCTAAAACACAACGACTGCCACTCCAACACTCCTGCAGCAAGCAGCCCTAGCCATCCCACCCACCCGGATGCTGATGGGGCGCAGGTCGGTGCGCGGGTTGGTGGGCCGGCTGGCAATGCGCTCCGCCTGGCGCAGCAACGAGTCCAGGCGCGGCACCAGCGGCAGGCTGACGGGTGGCGGTGCGGCAGCTTGGGCGTCGCCGCCGTCCCCTTCCGGCACAGCAGGCAGCGTGCCGGTGGCCCCTCCATCGCCTGGCTCGTCCTCTCCTTGCGCCTCGGCTGCGGCCACCCGAGCCGCCGCCGCCTCGTGTGCAGCGGCCGCTGCGGCCTCGGCAACAGCTGCCGTAGCGCTGTCCTGCTCCAAAAAGGCGCGCACCGGCCGCATGGCTGCCTGCACACACAGCTGCTTCAGGTCAGATCCCGAGTAGCCCTCGGTCATTTCCGCAAGGCGGGACAGGTCCACGTCAGCGGCCAGGGCCTCCCCTTCCAGCACCACTTCTAAGATGGACTGGCGGGCGGGGCGGTCGGGCAGGCCAATGAAGATCCTGTGTGGGGTGGGAGGAAGAGAAGGAGGGGGAGGTGAAGACGTGGCGATGGGGCTCAGCCTACGGGGCTGTGGGGGGAGGCAGGCAACGAGCATGCGCATGGCGTGCCCATTCTAGAGCCAGCAGCAAGCTGTTGCATGCTAAGCCACCAGCCAACCAGCTGCCAGCCCAGCCAGGATCAACTCACCTGTGCGTAAAACGACGCAGCACCGCCTCATCCAGGTCAAATGGGCGGTTGGTGGCGCCCTGCGGCCGGAGCAGGTAGCGCTCAGCAGTATGATTGGGCGGGCAGGAGTGTGGCGCTGCATACGGAACCAGGCCCCTGCATGCAAAGTCGCAGTCTGTTGCGTTGCCTGTGTGGCGGAAGTGCGTTCCTGTCCGCTCACCAGCACCATGACGCGCTCTCGCCCCGGGCGGATGCCATCTGCAGGAAGAAGCGGTACCAAACAGGTGGATTTCTCAAAGCCTGTTTCTAGCTTCAAGTAAACGCAATCTGCACACAGTCGGCAGGTCAGGCAGGGTCAACAACCGCCGCTCAAGCGTGCTGATGTGCTCTGGCCAAACCCGGAGCTGCACTCAGTGCCAGGCGGCTCACCCCACTGCGCAGGGGGAGAACGAACAAAGCAGCCAGTGAGGAACATGCAGGTATGCGGCATCGCGCTGGCGGGTGCAAAGGAATGCGCATGGTTCTGGCTGTGCAGGCCACCGCTGGGACGCCTGCCAGGGAGGCCTGGGTTGACACATGCGAGCAGAGCAGACACGTACTGCAGGGACGCACCCCGCCCACCCTGCGCTTTCACCGCACCCACCTGAGACATCCACTCGTTCCGCATCTCGCTGCGAAGGGCAATCGTCAGGTGGGAGGGAAATTATGCCGGTCAGACGTGCCAACAACCTGAGCAAAATGCCTGCGCCGTTTGGCACCAGGTGCCCTGCCCGCCCACCCCTGTCACCCACCGCAGCGCCTCATGCTCCTTCTGGCTGTTGCGCCGCCCCAGCAGGCTGTCCACCTCATCGATAAACAGCACACATGGCGCGAGCTTGGCAGCCAGAGAAAAAGCGGCTCGTGTGTACTTGAGGCTGTCGCCAAACCACTTGGACGCGAGCCTGCAGATGGACGGAAGCAAGGTTTGGCAAGTCGAAACTGCGCAGTTGCAGCCAAGCACCAGGGCTGGCTCCTGAGCGCAGCCACAGAGCCGCCATGGCGGTGCTCCCAGGCACACCGAGGCAACGCAAGGTGGCGAAACTGCACATCCACATCCCGCCCCACCCCACCCCACTCACGCCGAGGGGTTGATGGCAAGGAAGGCAGCCCCACACTCGGCAGCCGCGGCGCGGGCAACCAGCGTCTTGCCGGTGCCGGGCGGCCCAAACAGCAGCACACCCTTGCTGGGCCTGTGGTGGGCAGCAGACCGGAGGGGGGCGATGGTGACAAGACTGTCTGGAGCAAGGCTGGCCAAGGCACTGCATGCAGGTGCCCAGCGTGACCCTTCATGTCACATGGCAGCCCAGTTCACCCACCCCCACGCCCACCCAGCTTGCCCAGCCTGCCTCCCAGCGCAGCACACCACCGCCCCAGCCCCAGCAGCAGCCCACCGCGCCAGGGCGCCTCCAGAGAAGAGCTCTGGGTGCTTGAGCGGCAGCTGCACCGCCTCCCGCAGCGTGTTCTTGGCCTCGCCCAGGGCCCCAACCTCGCTGAAGCCACGGCCGCAGTCCTCGGGGGCCAGCACCTGCAGACAGCAGAGGGTGAGGCCTTTTTTTCGCCAATTTTTTCATTCATTTTTTCCCTTTTTTTCCATAAGGGCGCCAAGACACCATGGCACGTCAGCATGCTGCCCAAGCAAAGGTCCCACTTGCTGCTAATTGGCCCTGCATGAACCCAGTAAATGCTCCGCTCCACCCCCTCTCGCCTCCCCAAACCCCACAGCCCACCTCGTCCAGCAGCTGGCGCTCGTAGTTGTTGGCCGGCTGGATCGCTGCCTTGGTGGACCCGCTGCTGCGGGCCAGCATGCTGAGCCCATACTGCACAGCCAGCTCGGACAGCTTGAGCGTGCCGTCACCTGCGCCGCCTGCCCCGCCCGCCCCGTTGCTGCCCGCCTCCGCTGAGGTGTGCTCCAGCTCCGCCAGCTGCGCCTCCAGCTCCTGCAGCTCCGCCTCCAGCTGCTCAGAGGTGGGGGTGCCCTCTATCCAGTCCTCTAGGTGCTCACCCACCAGGGGCAGGCGGTACAGGCCCCAGCGTGCCACACTGCCGGCTGCCCCCAGCACCTGCCCGGGCAGCCGCACCGCCGCTAGCGCCAGGCGCAGCGGGTTGGCAGCCCGCAGCGCGCCGGCAGCCAGCGTGTACAGCATGCTGGCTGCGGCTGCAGCCAAACCCTGCGCCTCTGCCGCCCGGCTGCTGGGCTCGGAGGCTTCATCCTCACCAGCAGCGTCGCCGCTGCCTCCGCTGCCCCCCTTGCGCCGCCTTAAGCCGGTCTGGGCCGGCGTGGCGGGCCCGCCGCTGCCTGCCCCTCCCTCCTGCCTGGCTTGCCCTGCCTCCCCGGCCGCCTCGCTCACTGCCGCTGCCGCCGCCAGCTGCTCCGCTTCGGCGGCCTGCTCCTGCCGCCGCTCCTCCTCCAGCTCCCCCTGCTTTGTCCGCAGCGTCTGCATCGCCACCGCCCAGCTCAGCACGCGCTCCCTGCCAGGGAGGGCAGGGGGACAGGAAAGGACATAGCGGGCTCAGGGCACGCAGGCCTCACCGCCAGGAAAGGCATGGGGGACGGGAGGGCGCCGCTGGCACGCGCACAAACAGCTACAGGCCGCCTCCTGCACAGGCTGCACAAAGACCTGGGTGGCGCAGATCAGCAGTGCGTGGGCGCTGATCAAAACCTGCGGTCCTCGCTCACCAGTCCTCCCGGCCCAGCGGCTTGCCCCCCGTGGCCAGGTAGATGCCGCTGCTCTTGGGCGGGATGGTGACGCCCGTGGATGCAGCCACTGCCGAGGCCGCTCGGTAGTTGTCCTCCTGTGGGGCCCAGGAGGCAGGGTGCTCACTGGCTGGCCACGATGTTGGCCGTGATGCTGGCTGGCCATGATGCTGGCTGGCCGTGATGCTGCAACCCTGCCAACGCAACACAAACAGAACCTGCGCAGATGCACGTGGCGATGAAACACCCACTTGCCACGCCTCAAGGCCAACATCGTTAGCAACTTTTGCCAACCCTCCCACCCACCCCACCATGGCAGCCCCACCCCACAGAGCCCCCACCTCGGCCTCCTCCGCGGCGTCGCGCTGCAGCCGCTGGCCGTGGCGTACCGCCGCAGGCCCCGCCGGCGGCGCCTGCAGCTTGACGCGCGTGAGGAAGATTTTGGAGAGCAGTTTGTGGGCATTTGGGCGCTGGGCCTCAACCGCCAGCTTGGAGAGGCCAAAAAGCAGGTCGCTCAGGTCAGACAGGCCCAGCTCATCATCGAGATCGCCCAGCGGGCCGCCCAGCCGGCTGCTGCTGCCCCGACCTGGCGGGGAGACAGGGATGGCAGGGTCAGCAGGTGTGAAGCCCGGCCGCGTGCCAATCGGCATGCCTGAGTCCCGCGCATCCCGTGCATGTATCAGGTTTGCTCACCGGCATGCTGTGACACTGGGGAGAGAGCCAGTCGACCCACTTGCTAAAAGGCAATGCCGCACAACTGCCGCCCTGTCCATGCAGCCAGGCATGAAGTAGCACCCTACCTCGGGGGCGCAGCGCATCGTCCGCATCGCCCCGCTCGTCGCCGCCCTCTGCCGCCTGGCGCTGGCGCTGCGGCCGCACCCCCGCCAGCGCCGCTGCCGACTCATTCACTGTGATGCCGCCCAGCAGGACCAGAGGTGCATGGGAGGCTGTGCCTTCCAGCGCCGCCTCGAGCCCCGTCTTGCCAAAAGTTTCGATGAAGGCGTCATACGCGTCGTATGAACCCGCAAGCAGCTGCTCCGCGTTGCGGATGTAGACGACTGCGGGGTGGCATGTGCGCCCAGGGGCAGTGCGAGGCAGATGGATTTCAGCATTGCAGCACTGCCGGCATTGACTTCTGCCGACCCGCACCTGCAGCACACGCGGCACGCTTGCAGGCCTCCCCACCCTGCCAAGCAGCCTCCCTCCCTGCAGGCATGCGGCACCACCCACCTGTCGGGTGCTCCATTGCGAACAGCACCTCCCTCAGCGCCAGCCACGCAAACTGCAGCTTGGGCGCGGCATGCCCCAGCCCGCCTGTGCCTCCCCGCGTGCCGCTGAAGGCGCCCAAGTAGGCCTCTGGCGGCGCCCCAAAGGTTGCGCCTGCCAGGCTGGCCAGCAGCATGGCATCCACAAACAGCAGGCTGGCCTGCATCTGCCCCGCCAGCGCGGCGGCAATGGCCTCCAGGAACCGCTTGGCCTGCGGCTCCTCCGTCTGCAGCAACACTCTGCTGACCTGCGGCAGCAGCTGGGCGGGGGCCAGCACCTCCCCCGACTGCAGGTGGGTGCTGACCGCCGCCAGCGCCGCAAACTGCAGCAGCTGGCGCGCCTGCAGGGGAGGGGAGGGGAAGGAGGGGAGGGGCTGAGGGGGGGATGAGAGCCAGCCAGTCACAGCATGCTTCTGGTGGCGGGGATGAAGTTGGAGCTGTGGTCCTCCGGCCGCGAGGCAGGCAGGGGCGCCCCAGTGGCGGGCCAGTCGATTGATGATGCGGCGCAGTGGTGGGTCAGAACACCCGTCATGACACAAACAGCAGGTGCTGAACACGTGTCGGCTCCGTTGCCAGCTCAGCTCACTCACATTGGGGTCCACATAGTACTCCAGGTCATCAAACGAAGTCGCACTGGGCGGCGGCTGCTGCAGCGCCTGCGCCAGGATGCCCCCGTGCTTGCGGCGGAAGGCAAACAGCAGCAGCTGCTGGAAGGGGCCCCATGACAGCAGCAGGTCCTGCAAGGAGATGGTGGCAGGGTAGCCAGGCTGTCGGCAGAGCCACCACGGGATGCAAGAGAGCAGCAGGCCCCGAGCGGAAGAGCACACTGGCCCACCGTGAGCAGGCACCCCGCCGCCGCTGCAACTCGCCTGCACAAATGACAGTGTGCTCAGCACAAACAGCAGCGCCCGCTGCAGCGTCGTCAGCAGCACGCGCTGCAGCGCACTCTGCTGCGCCTGCTCGTCTGCGGCCCACAGCTCACGCAGCGCCGTCACCAGGCCGGCCATAGCGGCGAGCGGCGCCGCCGCACGGCGGCAGTCAGCAGCGCTGGCAGCTGAGTCGTTCTAACAGCACTGGCGCCGATGCACAAAGCAAACTAGGCACAGAGGGACCTCGCAGCGCCCATCCAGAGGGTCAGAGCGTGTCGGGACTTGCGCAAGCGGCGGCACGAACGGCCGATCGGAGGCTGCAGATCGTTACTGTAAGAACCAAGAAGCGGTAGATTGTAGGGGAAGCCCGGAAGCTGGACTGCAAGCTCTCATGCTGGCATGCTGTCGCTGCTGCGCCCAGCAGAAGCGGCGAAGGCGGCAGCTCTGTGCCGCAAAAGGGATTGCACTGCCTGACCTACACCCCTTACAGCCTCACGTGGTCAGAAAGCTTGGGTTGGCGGAAATGGCTTCCCTTGCTGTGAGTTCTGTTGTCGTCAAGCTGTTGGTGTTTGATGTTTGAGATCCTGTAGTTCCCGTAGCTCCATGAGAGCCGATTCGGGCACTGTGGGCGCCCTTGTGCTGCTCGGCGCCTCCCACCCTGCTCCTGAGACATTTTTTTGCCCGGCCGGCGGCCCAGGCACTGCGCAGTGGATTGCAAGCGAGCAGCATCAGCGGCAGGGCCGCAGTGACTGTGACGGCGGCCAGGCGGCGGCGCCGCCGCTGCTGCAGCCCGCTCACCCACCCTCTTCATTCACGCACTTGTGCTTGCCACCCCTCCCTGTTGCAGCTGCTCGCAAAGCGGCTGGGGCCCGGCCCCATGGCTGTGCAGGTGCGCGGTGGGCAGACGGCTGTGCGGTGCCCTTGCTGGCAGCAGGCACTGACGAGTGCTGCTGGTCTCCCATGCTTGGCTTGCCGAGCACTGCCCGCACTCTGCACTGCGCGTTGAGCCAGCCTGCCATGCTTGGCTGCCAGCTCCACTTTGTTCCTGCACCCATGCATGAACCACATCCCGCTGCACCCCTCACTTGCTCTGTGTTCAGTCCATGGCCCTGTGGGGTGCGTGCGCGGGCGTGACGGCATTCTGGCTGGTGCAGCCCTTTGACTGGTGAGCCATGGGCGCCAGGGCTTTGCAGCGGGGCTGAGGGCATCGCAGGCTGTGGCTACATGTGGTGTGCCGGATCGCCACCTGACCCGGCCCACAAACGCTTGGGTCTGCTTGCCCTGCACACGCAGCCAATCAGTGCCACGGCTGCGCCAAGGGGATGGAGGGTCAGAGCCTGCCGCCACTGAGCACTGATCGTTGTCTACGCGCACGCACTCATCTGCTGCAGGATTAAGAAGACGTTTGGCAGCAGCGCGGAGGAGAAGTGAGCGCAGCAAAGCGCGGCTGGCTCACGTGCACCCACCCCAGCAGCTGATGCGGCTTGATGCCGGCGCGCTGCAGTTGTCCCCTGGTAGTGCACGCGACTGGCCTGTGCCTTTTCCCTGCACCGATGCTGCCCCCTGTTTTCTGCTGCTTTCCCCGCTCGCTCCCCCGCTCGCATGCCAGCATTGCGGCTGCGCCTCAAGCTTGCCGATACCCGCTTGGGCGCGCCACCAACACTCCTCACCTCACTCACTGATGTAACCAAACCTGCGACAGCAGGATGGGGCAGGGCTGTGGGGCCTTCCCTTCATTGCTGACAGTATTACCATCTTGCTTGCGCCACCACTGCTTGCTGGAGCGCAATGACTCGATGTGCAGAGCCAGCACAAGACAAAAGCGCCTTGCGTCTGTGCCTCCCAGGCTTCCCATGGGGACCGCTTGTTCTCGTGGCATGGGCCGCCAGTGTGCACCCCTCTCTTCGTGTGTCTACCGCATGTAGACACTATTTAGGAGCTTTCTTGAGTAATTTGAATGCTGGCCGAGGCAGCTATGGAGGATGGTTGTGCGGCACATGGCGCGCACAGCGCAGCGGCAGCGCACCAGGCCTGCCACAGCCTCGCCGCCTGTTCTGCACTTCTCCTTGCTTAGCTACCCTTCCACGGCCATCAGCACACACTGAGGCCAGTCGCTCAGGCACATAAACGCCTGATCGCCCCAAGTCCACGCCCAAGTCCCACTGCCAGCGCTGCCCTTCCCTTGCCATTCACCATATGGCTGACCTGTCTGTAGGATCGTGGGGCCCTGTTGAAGTGGAGGGCTTCCTGCGCGGCCAGGGCCTGGACGCAGTCGCCACCGCATTCCGTGTCCGTTCGAGTGCGGTCCTGCCTTGGCTTTGATGCTCCTGACTCGCTGCTGGGCACGAAAACGAACCGCACATTGCCTGCACTGCTTGCGGCTGCAGCCGCCGCCGATCCACCCGCCGCCGCTGCATCCCGCCGAATCCGCCGCTGAATCCCGCCGGATTGCCTTCCTCCCTTTCCCCCTCCCAGTCTCGGGCGTGGACCTGCTGAAGATGTCGTGCGACGACATTGTGGCGCAGGGCTGCACGCCCATGCAGGTGGGCTTTGGTCTCTAATGGTTCAGTGCCGTGCTGGGGGTGTGGCGCCCGCCTGCTTCCCTGGCCACTGCACCTGCCAGGGGTGCCCCGTCTGGCCTGTTTGGCCGCCCCGTCCGCCAGTGCGGCAAGATGACCTCACGTCACATGCCAACATGCTGACCGCCTGTTCCATGAGCAGCGGAGCGGCACAGATAACAGGCAGCAACACCACTGCATGAGCTGTGCAAACTCACTGCACCCTGGCCCCACCCCTCGCCCACAGGCCAAGATGGTGGCAGACGCGCTGGCTGCTCAAGGCATCCAGCTGCGCCCCTCCGCCGGCCCGCCGCCTGCCAGCTACCCATCCTACATGCCTGCAACATCGCCGCCCATCAATGGCTACGCCGGTGCCGCACACCCATCTGCCACGTACGGCTACCCCGCGCCCTCGCCCGCCCCAGCCGGCATCTCCGTGCCATGCCCCGCCCCGCCTGCCTACATGACCTCGCCCGCACCGTCCAGCCTGTCTGCCGCCCACGGCAGTCAGGAGCTGGCAGAGCTCAAGCAGCAGGTGGCGCGGTGAGTGGGGAACCAGGGCACGGGGCGTTTATTCTACCGTGAATGCGCGCGTGGGGTGTGATTGAACATGCACTCGCAGCAAGCCCATCCTGTGCCCACCAGCCTCCCGCCCACTGCCCATCTGCCCCCCGGTCCTTCTGCCTCCCTCCGCACCCCACAGCGAGTCTGTGAAGAGCGACCTGCGCCAGGAGATGGATGTGTGCGCCCGCCTGGCCGCCGCCGAGGCGGTGCAGCGCGCCGGCGGGCACGGCGCCTCCATCATGCACACCGAGCAGTGTGAGTGTGAACGGTTGCCCTGTGTGGCTCACGCTTAGAAGGCAGCCATGCTGTGCGCAGGCCTATGCTGCAATTGCCCTGTCCTGATGTGCTCGGCGCCATGTTGGCATCCTGCCTGCTGACAGACTGCGGGCCCATCTCCTGGATCATCGGGATCTTCCTGTTCCCCTGCATCTTCCTCTGCCCGGTGAGCCTGCGTGGGTGCGGCAGCTGGCGCGGTAGTCCAGGCAGCATCTGGCGGAGTGTGCAGGAACCAGTCGCATGCATCTGGTCACCCCAGGTGCCGACACTCCTGCGCTCGTCCCGCAGGTGGACACCCGCACGGTGACGGTTGTGGCCTGAGGCAGCTGGCAGCTGCAGCATGGGATTTGGAGCTGGCTGCCTTCAGAAGATCATCACCTCCTGCAAACGCAGCCCACCTGCGCATGTGCCGGCTTCTGCTTGATACTTTGGATAGTTGCAAGTGCCTGCACGCTGCGAGCTGAGTTGTTTTCGGCACCGCTACCGCCTTTGAAATGATGTGATATGCAGGTGCGCCTGGAACCTAGCCGCATGGCCACCTGCTCTATGCACTGGCCATGATGCCTGTAACACTTTCTGCTGCCGGCAGAAATGCAAGGTAAGCAGGTCAAGGGTAGAGATGACGGCCTCAGTTTTGGTGGTGGAGCGCAGAGCAGATCGGTTATGTGAACCTCCTAGGCTGAACGTAAAAGCCCTGGCCGCCGGCATCACTCCAGGCTCTGCCACATGGAGTCCACAAACGCCCGCGTGCTCTTCTCCTGCTCAGCTCGCATCTCCTCCCGCTCGTACGCCGCCAGCTCCTTCCGCAGGGTCGCCAGCTCCTCCCGCCCGCTGGCCGCCGGCTGCGGCGGCGCCTCGCCGCCGGACGCTAGTTGCGGCTGCTGCTGTGGCTGCTGCTGCGGCGGCGGCGTAGGCTGCGCTGCTGCTGCGGCCTGCTGCTGCTGCCGCTCCGCAAACCTGTGTTGGGCGGCAGGGTGGGGCAGGGTGGAGCAGTGCTGGTTACACATGGTGCTGGGTACGCAGGCTGCATATCCAGCGCAAATGCGGCAACCGCAGCATCTTCAACTCAGCTCCCATGTCTTACCGCTTCTCAGCGGCGGCAGCAGGCTGGTAAATCTGCTGGCAGCCGTCCCCATGCGTGCCGGCGACGCCTGCGTGGGTGTGGAGGCACGCAGGACTGAGTTGTCAGCAGGGACAGAGGTTACTGCCCTCTTGCTGTGCAGGCTTGCACAGCAGTCACTCGCCTCGGTCCTCACCCGTGGAGTAGCTGCCGCCCTGGTCGCAGCCCCGCCAGGGGAGCCACAGCAGCGGCACTGCGACGGAGAGCAGGCGGCGGCGGCCAGTAGTGGCTGGCGGCGGCGCTGGGCGCTGCCGATCCGGCTGTCGACTCGCTGCCGCACGATCATACATTTCGGCCTGCAAGTGGGCAGCTCGCGGGGCCGCCAGGCAGCGCATAGCGGCGGCTCGAGTTCGCAGCGGCAGATGGTGGAATCTGCGGGGGCTGGTGCTGTTCCAATTGATTGTTGGGCTTGTGGTCGAGTTGGTGGTGAGCCACATTGGTGCTTGGGGCTTCATCGAAGGGCGCTGCATGGGCGGCATGGAGGGTTTGTCTGCCAATTTGCCTTGAAGTGCACATGCCAGCTACCTTTATCTACCTTCGGGGCTCAGCAAGACGGCCTACTCATCACCATGGGCAAGCCCGTGATACCTCCCAACGACCCCACTCGCCTGGCGCGCGTTCAGAATGAGCGGCTCCGCATGATAGGGGTCTGTGGATTGGGGACGAGGCTCTCACAACGTGGGGCGGTCAACAGGGCCAACCTTGTGCCGCCGCCGCCGCCGCCGCCAACCGCTGCCTCGGGGACCGCCGCGCACTTGCCACGCCGCATTCCTTACAAGCCATGCCTCTCCACCCCCACCAACACTTACAGGTGGACAAGGAGGCGCTGGATGCGCAGGTGCGGGAGCGGCGGGAGCGCGAGGCGCGCGAGCAGGCAGAAGCGCGGGCGGCGGCGCAGCAGGCCGCGCTCTTTGAGGGCTGCCTGCTGGGCAAGGCAGCGGCGGCGGCCCAGGCGCGCCGGGAGGAGGAGCGCCGCATCGCGGCCTACCGCCAGGAGCAGGAGGTGAGGGGGCAGCCGTGTTCCCGTCTTGAGGGGAGCACGTTGCAACATGCAGGGAGTGCACATCAGGAGACGGGCAGGCAGTGCGGCTTGGCGCCACTCGCACAGCTGGCCTTCCTGCCCTATCCACTGCAGGAGGAGCGCCGGCAGCGCGAGGCAAGGCGCCAGCAGGAGGAGGCGGCCGCCCGTGCGGCGGAGCAGGCAGCAGTGCTGTCCAGCCCCTGGATCAACGAGGCGCCCGCGACGACAACCTCCAGCGCCACCGCCTCGGGCTGGCGCCCCGACCACTTCAAGGTGAGCAACCACATTGGAGACGACATGCGGGCCTTGCACGCCATCCCTGCCCCCTCTCATGACCCCTCAAAATGCTCACCCACTTGACACGTCCCCGCCCCTCCCCTTGCAGGGCCTGGCCCCGCAGCAGCGCGCTGCCATCCAGGCCACGGTGGCGGCGCAGCTGGCGGAGAAGCAGGCGGCTGCTCGGCTGGCAGCTGCGGAGCGCGCCGCAGAGGAGGCGCGGGCGGCGG